>JAHPZR010002220.1:0-20507 GCA_019787425.1 Platygyra sinensis
AGGGCTGCCATCTACTTGACTTAGATTTATAGGCAACATTGCGCACCGCGGTAAGGTTGCGGTGTCTGCATATTCATCATAACCATATCTGACAGGTGCATTACGTGTTCTTTCAGATCTTTGGCAGTTCTTCTTTTCTCTTGCTTGGTGGCTCTTTGTCGCTGCTCTTCGGATCCTTTTCTGACTCTTCCATAATTTCTGCTTCTACTTCTTCCTCTTTTGCAGTGGTGTCAGCATTCTTTCTTTACTTCCATTGCCCTTTTGGTCTGGCTCGTGTAGTCAAGAGCTGACTTCTGGCCAAAATCGTTTTCGTTCCCCATTCTGTGGGGTGAGTTTGGCACTGTCCACTTAATTCCTTTCTCCTTTAAGATAGTTTTTGGAAATGCAAATGAACAAATACTCGCCACCATTTGTCTCGTTCCACCAAGTTCCTATCGCTCTGCCAGCATCGTTGGTAGTTGTGTTTCAAATTTTTTTAAAGCTTGTTTGCAAGCACTCTGGATTTGGTTTTCATGAAGTATCCAAGCGACAGCACCAAGTGTAATCGTCATAAACGTCAGACCAAAATACTTGTGCCCCTCCAATCGACTGTGTCTGCCATTCTTGGCCGCGCAACAGTCACCTATGTAACCGAGCTGTATTTACTCTGCTGATCAACTCTGTTCCCAGGAACTGAGGCTAAGAAAGCTGCCTGTATGATGTGCTGTACGTGCCTAAACTCACCTGCAACCTGTTTTCCTGCACGAGCTGCAGTTGCTAAGGTAACGCTGTCGAATTTGGCCCTAATGACTGCTGTATCGGGATGAAAATGGAAAGCTTCGTGGAAAGGGGTCACTTGCTGATAAACTCTATCAACTAGATTGTGAAGTTCTTACTACTGGGCACGTCTCAGTTGCGACATCTCGTAGCGACCTGTGGCATCAACGTCTCGGACATGTGCACGAGTCCACGCCTCAAGAAATGTGTTCAGAATGAACTTGTGCAAGGAATTGACATCGAGAGAATGACTGAACTGTCATTTTGCGAAGGTTGTTTGGCAGGAAAGATGTGCCGAAAACCGTTTCCCCACCGTGGGAGAGATTCAGTTGACGCGTAAACTACAGCTGGTACATAGTGACGTGCGCGGCCCAATGCAGACACAGTCGATTGGAGGGGCAAAGTATTTTGTCACGTTTATTGATGATTACACTTGGTGCTGCGCTGTTATACTTCATGAAACACAAATCAGAAGTGCTTGACAAGTTTAAAAAATTTGAAATCACAACTACCAACGATGCTGGCAGAGCGATAGGAACTTTGTGGACGGACAATGGTGGCGAGTATTTGTCATTTGCATTTCAAAACTATCTAAAGGAGAAAGGAATTAAGTTGACAGTGCCAAACTCACCCCAACAGAATGGTGTAACGAAAACGATTTTGGCCAGAAGTCAGCCTTGACTACAGAGCCAGACCAAAAGGGCATGGAAGTAAAGAAGAATGCTGACACCACTGCAAAAGAGGAAGAAGTAGAAGCAGAAATTAGGAGATCAGAAAAGGACGAAGAGCGACAAGAGCCACAAGAAGAGAAAGAACTCCAAAGATCTGAAAGAACACGTAATGCACCTGTCAGATATGGTTATGATGAATATGCAGACACCGCAACCTACCGCGTGCGCAATGTTGCCTATCATCTAAGTCAAGTAGATGAGCCCTCAACCATACAAGAAGCAAAGTCGAGTGATCATGCCGCAGAATGGAAGGTGGCTACGGATGCAGAGTACAGTTCTCTGATTGTGAATAAAACGTGGAGATTGGTTGAGTTACCCCCGGGTCGGAAAGCTATAGGATGTAAATGGGTGTTCAAGCTAAAGCATGATGTGGACGGTAGAGTGGAACGTTTTAAAGCACGCCTAGTAGCCAAGGGTTACGCCCAGAAATATGGGATTGATTATGATGAAATTTTTTTGCCTGTAGTTCATTTCTCTTCAATCCGCTTATTGCTAGCGTTTGCAGTCCAGCGTGATTTCCTGATTCATCAGATGGACGTTGAGACAGCTTTTCTTAATGGCAAACTTGATGAAGGATACGTGAAACCAGGAGAACAGCATCTTGTATGCAAGCTGGAGAAGTCGCTGTATGGATTAAAGCAGTCATCCCGATGTTGGAATAAAGCTTTCAAGGAAAGTATTGAAAAGCTTGGTTTCACTCAAGCCTCGGCAGATCCCTGTGTGTTCATCAGAAAGAAGGATACGCTGACAATCATCGCAATTCACGTTGATGATCTGATGATTCTAGCGAAAAACATTTGGAGATGCAAAGACTGAAAAACAGCTTAAAGGTGCAGTTTAAGATGAACGATATGGGGGAGCTGCATTACTACGTGGGAGTTTGTATTGTTCAAGACAAGGAAATGAAGCAAGTTTACCTTCATCAAGGGCAGTACATTGAAAAGATGCTCAAGAAGTTTGGGCAAACAGAAGCAAAACCGGTGTCCACACCTGCTGATTTGAACGTCAAGCTGCAAAAGGAAGATGGTGTTAGCAGACCAGTTGATAAGATCACGTATCAGTCTATCGTTGGGAGCCTACTTTATGCTGCAATCACAACTCGTCTGGACATCGCCCAAGCAGTGGGAGTTGTGTCGAAGTTCTGTGCAAATCCTACACAAAGTCACTTAACTGCAGCAAAACGGATTCTCAGGTATCTGAAAGGAACGGTATATCTTGGACTGAGTTACAAGAAGTGTGCTGATGGAAACCTGATTGGCTACTCAGATGCTGATTGGGCAGGCGATGTAGATGACCGCCACTCCACCTCAGGAAACGTGTTTTTATTGGCTAAGGGTGCAGTGAGCTGGCTGAGTAAAAAACAGGCAACCCTTGCGCTGTCGACAGCAGAAGCCGAGTATGTAGCCCTTAGTGCGGCCACCCAGGAAGCAATCTGGCTTCGTAGGTTACTCACAGATGTAGGAGAACCTCTGGAGGACCCCATCGTAATAAATGAAGACAACCAGGGAGCTATTGCAATGGCAAAGAATCCTGTGGGTCATGCTAGGACCAAGCACATTGATATACGCTATCATTTCGTTCGTGAAGGAGTGCAAAACGGAGCGATCATTTTGAAATATGTAGCCACTGGTGAGATGATTGCGGACATTCTGACGAAGCCGTTACCTAGGCATTTTTTCGAGAAGCTTGTCTTCGAACTAGGAATGAAAACTGTCAAATAAGCAATGTCAAAAGTGGGAGTGTTGTTATTGTGAAACTTAACGTGTGCGTTTGACGGTTGCTTTTTGAATTTTAATGTATGCACACTATTTTCTCAGAATATTTAATTTAGCTTTTCATTGGTAAAAGTGATTTTTCTTTTGTTATTGAAACTATTGTTTTTCGTTTGAATTTTAGTTTATATACCTTATTCTGTTATACTTTAATTTTGTGTGTAAAACTTTGGAGATTGATTAAAGGAAGGGACTTCAATGTTGCAAAAATATCAAAACTTTGATGAATTAATAATAATAATAATAATAACTTTAATAGTCAAATCCTCCAAAGGTTTTTCATTAACTATTTACAACAATCTATGCATACCTAAAAACAATGAAAAATACAGAGAAATTTAAAAATCTAAGACTTAGGGGAAGTCTGCCTTAATAGCAAGTCTCTAAGTGCACGTTTAAATGATGTGAGAGGAGTGCGTTGCTTAAGGTCGTCATCCAAGTTATTCCATATATTGGTTCCTCTAAAGATAAAAGAACGCTGACCTGTTTTCAGAGGAAAAATAGCGTATTCGTGGAGGATTGGTTGAAAACCAAAGGCCTTCACAAGCTTTGTTACGTATTTGAAGGTGTTTAAGGACGATTTATAATACAATACCGACGTCGCGTTGACCGACCCTGTGTATTTATGAATACTTTAATACATTTTGTGACATACACATCTTTAGAAGCACAATAGAAGCTACTGAAAAGTTAAAACAGTAATCTGGTAATTTTCCCGAGGGTGGGACATTTGAACAGCTTTTCTGCCCGGTGAGGGGGGAATTTAAACAAAAATTTTCCAAAAATTCAGATGCCCGGGGTTGCCCGGGGGGGGGGGAAATTTGAAGCTTCAATTTGACTGGTACATTATATGTTGTTAGATATTTCTCATGTACAGGTCATATGATGGATACAAAAATTACATATATCTATGATAAAGAAATAATCAAAGGTGTAAATAAAGAAATCAATGAAGTTGATCCTTTAACAATCTTTATTAACGCACATCATGACATTCATTCACATTCCTTAGCGACTCGTCGGCAAAGAATGTCTTCTCGACAGGGCCGCGCCGGGGGGCACAGCAAATGCATTTTTACAATAAATTCACAACACTGTAATTTGTTCCTTATAATCTCACGTTCTGTGTTAGTGACGAACTTCTAGAGATAAAAAAGTGCCAATTTCTTTTTCCAGTTAGCTCACTGATCAATAACCTGGAGAATGTGTACATTTTGTATCGTGTTACACCCATCGTCTTGAATCAGGACCAAGATGTTATCATGCGATCTGATCACAGAAATAAAGCAACTATATAACACAACAATAACCACAGCCATTTCTTAACAGAAATTTCTCCTTACCAAGAACCTGCTACTGGAAGTCCCTTGATCGATCGCTCCAACTAATGGTCCGAAGTCCTTGAACTCTCCAGTACCCGCCATCTTAGAAAACAACCTCTGTGGACAGCAACCGCTGAACGGCGACCCTTTCGAAAGTCTCAAAGTTCGAACGAGTGTAAAACAATATCGTGTTTTCATTTGCCCCTTGCCGTTTTCTGAGCGCAAGCTTTTCGTTTTTCAGTAGCCTGAAAAAAATCTGCCGGGATAATTGCAATAATTCTTAGATCGAGAAGTATTCAAGTTGTTTTCATTTCAGAAGGGATCACAAATCATGCGGAACCAGCGACCGCGAATGTAAATTTGGCGGGAAAAAATTGCAAATGTTTATTTCTTAACTTAGAAACTGAATGACAACGATAATGTGAGTTATAACAAAGAGAAAGATAGGACTGAGAATTATTTTCAAACTATCAGTTTAAGCAGCGACGATCAACTACCGCAGTGCCCGGTGCCCGGTGTAGTGATAAAAGAACTGTGCTGAGTTTCTGTCTTCCGATGCTTATACTCTTCTTCTCAAAAAAGCATCCCAGCTCTACTAAGTTCAAAGAGCAACTGAAGAGGGTTGACACTGTAATCCCATTGCAAATGTTTTTGTTCAGAAGGGCAACAATTTTTGTTGTGTAATCTTGATAAGCTTTTCATAGGACGGATTGATTTTAGTGTAGACTGCGAATTTTATACTTAGCTTAAGTTAATTGAAAAAAAAAGTCATTACGTAGTACTGAGTTTTTCTTCAGACTTAAACGTTTTCTCTTACATGGAATTAAATCATTTTTATGTACATTTTTGACAAAAAATCCTTACATTTAGTCAAATGAGCCTAGGGTTAAGAACAGAAGAAAAAACA
This sequence comes from Platygyra sinensis, assembly GCA_019787425.1. Taxonomy (NCBI): domain Eukaryota; kingdom Metazoa; phylum Cnidaria; class Anthozoa; order Scleractinia; family Merulinidae; genus Platygyra; species Platygyra sinensis. The sequence continues at coordinate 5,489 of JAHPZR010002220.1, forward strand.
AAAGTGGCTTGTGGCTTTCAACAACAGTCGGTATCGAACAGAAATGAATTTCTTTTTTCGCCTGTCGTACAATATATCAACCCCGACAATACATCAAACTTATCAAATAGCCAATAACTTCTTTGAGACGACTTAAACGTCGCAAGTTTTTTCATAACCTACCTGCATGTTCAGACGAGTGCACGCGTGACAGAAGAAATTCGTCACGCAAAATTCCGTGCTTGAATTCACGTTTCTGTTGTTTCCACGACTTCAGTGCGCAATATTTGCCTTTTGAGGTCAAGGCTGCGGAACGCATTTCAGACAAGAGAAAATAATCTCTTGCTTGAGATAATTTATTTTAAGTAAATTTTGAGCAGTTCAGCTCGACTTCAAAAGAAAGTTTTTTTTTTTTAGACGAGGAGACGTCATGTTCACTGTAACTCGTACTAACTCGTTACGGGGATCAATTCAGAGGGGGGTGAAAATCCGCCGATCTGCTAAAATTAATGGCTGATCCGCTCAAAAAATCAACTAAATCCGAATCCGCAAATTGTTTGCCGCGGTTGATGATAGGCGAGATACAAAGCGACTAAGTTGTTGGAGTTGCCTTGGATTGCGCAATATTGTGTTTTAGCGTTGACTGGATGACTATCAACGAAATCTTTAAGTAACCAACGTCTGTATCTAAACAAAATGTTGCAGATACGAGAAAAAAGAGCAAGCGTATGGCAACGTCAAGCTCAAGGGCCTCACTATTTCTAGTCATTTTCTCCACTGCATGACATCCATTTTTTTTTTTTACTTTTATATCATACACTAGTAATAGTTATCACTAAAGCTGCCCCCGCTTTCTTATATTTCTGCTCATTGAAACAATAATATTGAACGTTATTGTTCTAGTCAGATACTAAAAAAACAATTGTCTTGATATGAACTCTTTTCTAAATAAGAACATATTTTGACGTGACATCATGGCCTCGCTGCGAAAAGTGGTGTCCAGAGCACATGCACAATGTGCTGAACACGATCCAGATCCAGAAACCAAACACTTGTACTTGATAGCCTAATAAATTCTAAATAAAACGAAAATGCCATAAGCTATAATGTAAGAGTAATACAAGAATATTTTCAGCCTAAAATCGGCAGAAAAATAAGAATATTCAGTCTGGGCCGGAAAAATAACATCCTTAGAAAAGAAAAGAGTGTACGAGCAAACGTATCTCGGAAGCACAACAGAAGTGAAATGTAAACATAAGTATTGCGTTACAGTCGCCATATATGCAAATTAGAGTCAAGCTGAAAACGCCGCAAAACATTTACATTTGGATCCCTGCCGTAAGATTACTCTGTGAAAATAAGCCATCCAAATAAACGAGATGCCAAAGGAATATTTTAAACTTTATTCCTCCAGAGCTAACATTTGAGAGAACCTAAAACATATCTTGCAATATCAAGAGAAAAAAACTGGCAAAAAAAACAGAGGTGTAAAACTCTGCAAATTACAAGCGGATAACAGCGGAAGCCACACAGAAATGTGACCTCTAACGGCTTTACTCTGACGAAATGTCTCGCTGAAAACACAGGATTAGTGCTTAGCGAAATATTCAAAGATCCTCCGATCGTACCATACAAAAGGGGCAAAACTTCCTAAGCGGCTACTACACGTGAATGGGAGTCGCGCAGGCCTGTCACCTAATTGTTATCCTTGGGTAATTCTGACGATCGGAAGGTACTGTACTGATTTAGCTATTTAGTCGCAAATGAACCACACTGGCCTCGAATTTCGATCTAGTATACTTCAGGACTCTCTGAGCTGTTTTCCCCCCAAAATCCATCTTCAGGATCTCTGAAAGCGTTTTCAATTTGTTTTAGATCATAATCTGGGCCATTTCGAAGCGAACTTATTTGATCCCGCTGAAATAGTAATGGAGGCCGGCAAATACAAACGCTTTTCAGGGACCCTTGAACTCGAGATCTGAACCAAGGACAAAGCTCGTGGCAAAGACGCCGATCCCGCAAGTCCTCGCGCCCGTGTCCCTTTGCTGGCCTCCCATGAGTGTTTGCGGGAAAAACGTCGATACCTTGCGGGTGTGCAAGCGATCAAATCGAGATTTTTTGCGGCTATATACCGGAAATACCTACATTCTCTCTTCTTCTCTCTCTATTACGCGGAGAGTCCTAAGGTGCCTCCTCGGGTTTTTGGCCCTCTGGGGCCAAAAACCCTGCGGGGGCAATAATCTTTTAATTTGTTGTTTGATGTTGGTTTTTTTATTTTACGCAGGACCCATGTTGATAGCAGTTTTTATAAATGAAATGCTATCCTGCTTAAATATGTTTTAATATTATAATTATTGTTCAGAATAATCTTCACGAGAGAAAGTGAAATTTCCGGGGGAACATTTAGATACGATCCGACCTTCCTAACAACCAAAATCCAAAATCCGGGCCCAAAAACTGGATAAAACCGCGATCCGCTGTGGCCATAGGATCCGCAGATCCGTTAAAACTTCGCTCTGAATCCAGAATCCGGGCTAAAATATTTACCAAATCCGCCGATCCGTAGACCTATTCACCCCCCTCAATTCACCTTTATCCATTTCATGTTGATAATGATACAGCTACAGCTGCAGCTAAGTATTTCATTGAGCAAACAATACATTTGCGGTGTACTTGGTGGGTGTTTGTCTTCTGATGTAAATAAGGAAGAGGAAAAATGCATGCAAAAAGAATTTCTTAGCAGGCTCACAAGTCAGTTTTTACGGTAGTTTACCTGTTCGCACCAATTGCTGGACACGTTCAGAATCTCTTTTCAGCTCTGGCGCTTAAGATATTCAGAGCGCCATCTTAATTCCTTTATTGTGATCTCACGGTTTAGAAAAAATCTATTCCACAATGGCCTTCTCAGAAAAACTTTGACTTTCTCAGTTTTAATCACAACTTAAACCCCGCCGGGATAAAGGTTATGTTAAACTCCAACATAACTGCGGCTTGTAAGATTTTTAATTAGTTCACTTAGTGAATACACTTTTAATCGCAGGAAAAAAAAAAAAGAACCAGCTTTGATCACGCTTCCACCTCAGGTGAAATTAATGATGATAATATCTTTTTCTCGCAAGAAAGTCTCACCTATAATTTATGCTGAAAAACTCACACCACGTCTCGCGTGGACAACTATTCATGGTGTCAGTTTTACTTTAGCGTAGCGCAGATTGTTAATAGTGTCCAGAAGGCGAGGCAATCAATTGATTTAAAAAAAAAAACAGATCAGTATTTTCTTTTTCGTCTTATTTGTCGATGTGCAAAGAAATTTTAAAACAGATTATTATCATTCATAGCATCCCTATTTTTAGTTAATTTTTTTTTGTATTTGGAATGTTCCGTTTAGCGTCCACAATTAGCTAATCATAGTTAAACATTCTGAGACCTAAATAAAGTTCATTCAACGCTGTTTGAATGAGACTTTAACGGAAGCATTACGTTTTCTTGTTTAAAAACGTTTTTCACTTCTAATATTTGGTGTAGTTTGAGATAACTACAGCACAAAACTGAAGGGCAAACAATGTAAACAGAATTTAAAAAAAAATAAAATAAACAGAACACCTCACCAAGAAGTTACAAAACTGAAATCAAAATTCTCGCTAACCCTGGGTTAGGTTAATCGGGCTTTGAACAACCCGGCCCAGGTTTATAATTTGGTCGTTGGTTCACCGGCTTAAACTGTCAGTTGTTTAGCATTTGATCACTTGGTTTCAGATGTATCTTCTGATCACCCCAGTCGTTTATTTAAAAAAAAGATGACACCGGACGAACGCAGTTTTTAAAAGTACAATCAACTCAGAACTCGAAAATTATTAATATGCTAATTTTTTTGTTTTAATCACTTTTAAAGACATTTAATAGCCTTACTATACATGTAGGCATGCGTCATCTCTGTGACTTGTCTGATTTTACTGGCACACTTCTGGTAAGTTAAAAAAAAACGCTTTGAGCATGTTTGGATGTCTTGACGGTGAAAAAAAATGGCTTTGTTCCACAAAAAAGTCTCACCTCTAATATATGCTGAAAAATCACCCCTCACCTCACGTGGGCACAACTCATTCAAATAAAGAACTCCGAGTGTCTTTTGTTCGCTGTTTAATTAAAAAGTTTGTTTTACCATTCATGTGTTAATTCTTAAAACCAACAAGTATTATAAAGAGCGCAACACATAGAGAATTAAGAATCATAGAATCAGCGCAACTCACAAACACGACGGCTTACGAGCGTTTCATCATGAAGTCTACGATTTGGTGACGGCGATTTCTTTTCGTCTTCGGTTACACAGCAAGGATTCACCAAAACTAAGTAAGTGAAATATTATTGTTTTACGTTTTTGGTTTTAAGCTAGGGAATAATGCCGGTTTCGAGAGCATGGAACGTGACCCAGGTGCGCGATCTAGCTTTCGTTCATAAATGAAATTTCCCGTACATGCATTCTACAAGAACATCGTTTCGTTGAGTGCTTCCGAAAAACCCGTCATCACTGGACATGTAAGCTACTGAAGATCCAGTTTACTTTGTGTCTGTATCCAACTTTGAAACCATTACGAGCACTCCACGTTTTTTACGAAAGCGCTGTGCACGCGATGAAGAACAGCCAATGTTACCAAAGCTGTTACAAAAAAATGACTTTTGTTGAGCGGACACAAAATTTAGTGGGCATTCTCAACTATTTGAATTGTTGGGTGCGTACTTTGCTTCTTAACCTCACAACCTGATAATCTTTTTTAGTAATTTTGATGGTAATTTTTAATTTTCCTTCCGGATCTGACAATGGCCGAAATTCAGAATTCTTCGTGACAGAAGGTAAGCTACTTTACAGAACCCATGCGTGTTGAAAAAAGTAGTAATGTTTTTTAAGTTAATAACTGAAGTTATGTTACGAACATCTTTTCCTGGCGCCCGCTGTGAATAAATAATTAAGAAACTTTTTTCTTCTTGAAACTGGTGATAGTGACATGTCTATCACGCGTACGCGTCCCACCGCGGCTGCGGTTTTAGACGTGAAGACGAGGTCAAAACCGCGATGCAAAATCCTTACTTTCATCCAAAATTACTTTGTAAAAAATACCATGTTTGCATCGCAACCACACAACGTGTAAGCATGTATTTGAAAGTGCATGGGTCAAAATTTTATTGCTATCGCGTTCCCTGATGCCTAAAAACTGAGATTTCAACTTAGTCCTAGAATCTTTCTCCGTCCAACGCCACTGAACTTTATAGTTCGCTAGATTCACGGTAAGAAGTGGTTAATGTAATCAACACTAATTTACTGTTTTCTTTTCTTAGAATTTCCCTTTGTTTGCTGCGCATGCGGTGAGAGCGGGAGGCGATCGTGGATTGGCGGAGTGTCGACCCAAGGTTTATAAAACGACATCTTGGAACTGTTGTTCACATGGATAACAAGAGCGTACATAAAACAATTGCCAATAGTTGTGGAAAAAGCGACTTTGCCTTTTGTTCAAGTATCACGAGAATTTCCTATGTTTTTTAAAAGCATAATTAGCCATGAGTCTTGAAGCCGAGGACAACATGACAGATTCATGACTTGACCACAGATTATCTTTATTGCAAAAATACTGCTTTAAACACCTATTCTAGTGATTTTAAAAACCTAGCGACACTTATTCCTTTCGCCCAGCAGTAAAAAGCTGCAAGGGAGAAATTCATTGATTTGCTGTTTACCAATACACCAGTTTTAGCATTCTGGGTCGGGTTGGTTCAGGGCAACCCAACGACAATTTTCGGAAATATATCTGTTCGGAAGACGATTTGAGATCTAGAATTTTCGGAACATTTTTTGTAAAATTTCTTGCTTGCCTGCTTCTCCTAAGATTTTCGAACATCTAAAATATGGTATAATTGCCTATTTTTAACGGATTTTTACCCTAAAAAGGTCACCTATAATTTTCGTGAGCCTTTTTTCTGGCTGAAATTTTCGAAAAGGTAAGTTTTGATCCCTGTAATTTTCGGATCACTAGACTTTCAGCTAGGAAATCCGAACAGATGAAAAATTTTTAGGGGATAAAAATATGCCTATATCTACCGTTTAAATACCAAAATACTTTCAACAATGCTATGTTTTAGTGGTTTTGAACTATATTCTCGTTGGGTGCCCCTGGTTGTTCAAAGCCCGATGAAACTAACCCACGGTTAAGGAGAATTTTGATTTCAGTTCTGTAACTTTTTGGTTAGGTGTTCTGTCTATATTGTTTGCCCTTCAGTTATAAGCTGTAGTAATCTCAAACTACACCAAACGTTAGAGGTGAAAAACGTTTTTAAACAAGAAAAAAATTCTTCAGAGAGCGTTTAACCCGGCCCTGATCAGAAAACATTTGGAAATACAATTGATTACGAAAAGGACCTCATAGCGTCGTAGTCTGCTTTCGCTTTTTTTGTAATCAACCATAATTTTAGCGAAAGTTATGTTCGACATGGCCAGTAAAACCTTTACTTTCGCGCCATTTTGGCCTTGTTTTATCCGTTCTCAGTTTTTTTTCCTCCTTGATTTTCCATGAATGTCTATAAAACTACGTTGGATTTAAATGCGTTTGTCCTGTTATTGATCATGAATTTCGTCATAACATTGTCAAAGTAGCTGTGGATCCACGAGACGATAGCCGAGTGGATTCGCAGACTATTTTGACAATGTCACGACGAAATTCGTTGTCTATAACAGGACAGACGCATGAAAAACTGACGTCCCATGATTTGTTTTTGATTTTTTTACGATAACAAGCTGTCAAATTGTCCGTTCTCGCTCGTTGCTGCATCGCATAAATCATAAATTCATGTGTCTGTCCGCTTATTGACGATAAAAATTAGCCAATGAGCGCACGAGAATTTGTGCTGTTATCGTACCTTTCGCGTGTGTGTTAAAACACACTTGAAATTCAAAACCTTAATTGCATAGCAAATTGAATAGTTTTCTGGTCGACTTTCCGTAGGAAATTGATCGTCCCTAAATTACAGAATTTGCAAATTTATCAAAGGGTTAATGTGAATCTAATTGTTTTTCTTTGTTTCATTGCAGCCACTCGAGAAACAGCTTTCCTTCACGCCATTAGCTCAGCCGCCATTACGAACGAACTCACTCTTCAGTGCCGACTCAACAGAATACCCGGATGTAAGTGCGGTAAGACAAGAAAACAACCAAATGCAGACAGTGGATGGCAGTGGGGAGGGAGTGGGGAGGCTGTAGTGATGACATCAAGTTTGGAGAGAAGGAGACAAAACGCTTTATTGACAAACTGGAGAAAGGAAACGATGCCCGTGCAGCATTTCCCTCTTGTCCATACTTCATTATTATGCAGGTTAAATGCTGCACGGGCATCGTTTCCTTTCTCCAGTTTGTCAATAAAGCGTTTTGTCTCCTTCTCTCCAAACTTGATGTCATCACTACAGCCTCCCCACTCCCTCCCCACTGCCATCCACTGTCTGCATTTGGTTGTTTTCTTGTCTTACCGCACTTACATCCGGGTATTCTGTTGAGTCGGCACTGAAGAGTGAGTTCGTTCGTAATGGCGGCTGAGCTAATGGCGTGAAGGAAAGCTGTTTCTCGAGTGGCTGCAATGAAACAAAGAAAAACAATTAGATTCACATTAACCCTTTGATAAATTTGCAAATTCTGTAATTTAGGGACGATCAATTTCCTACGGAAAGTCGACCAGAAAACTATTCAATTTGCTATGCAATTAAGGTTTTGAATTTCAAGTGTGTTTTAACACACACGCGAAAGGTACGATAACAGCACAAATTCTCGTGCGCTCATTGGCTAATTTTTATCGTCAATAAGCGGACAGACACATGAATTTATGATTTATGCGATGCAGCAACGAGCGAGAACGGACAATTTGACAGCTTGTTATCGTAAAAAAATCAAAAACAAATCATGGGACGTCAGTTTTTCATGCGTCTGTCCTGTTATAGACAACGAATTTCGTCGTGACATTGTCAAAATAGTCTGCGAATCCACTCGGCTATCGTCTCGTGGATCCACAGCTACTTTGACAATGTTATGACGAAATTCATGATCAATAACAGGACAAACGCATTTAAATCCAACGTAGTTTTATAGACATTCATGGAAAATCAAGGAGGAAAAAAAACTGAGAACGGATAAAACAAGGCCAAAATGGCGCGAAAGTAAAGGTTTTACTGGCCATGTCGAACATAACTTTCGCTAAAATTATGGTTGATTACAAAAAAAGCGAAAGCAGACTACGACGCTATGAGGTCCTTTTCGTAATCAATTGTATTTCCAAATGTTTTCTGATCAGGGCCGGGTTAAACGCTCTCTGAAGAATTTTTTTCTTGTTTAAAAACGTTTTTCACCTCTAACGTTTGGTGTAGTTTGAGATTACTACAGCTTATAACTGAAGGGCAAACAATATAGACAGAACACCTAACCAAAAAGTTACAGAACTGAAATCAAAATTCTCCTTAACCGTGGGTTAGTTTCATCGGGCTTTGAACAACCAGGGGCACCCAACGAGAATATAGTTCAAAACCACTAAAACATAGCATTGTTGAAAGTATTTTGGTATTTAAACGGTAGATATAGGCATATTTTTATCCCCTAAAAATTTTTCATCTGTTCGGATTTCCTAGCTGAAAGTCTAGTGATCCGAAAATTACAGGGATCAAAACTTACCTTTTCGAAAATTTCAGCCAGAAAAAAGGCTCACGAAAATTATAGGTGACCTTTTTAGGGTAAAAATCCGTTAAAAATAGGCAATTATACCATATTTTAGATGTTCGAAAATCTTAGGAGAAGCAGGCAAGCAAGAAATTTTACAAAAAATGTTCCGAAAATTCTAGATCTCAAATCGTCTTCCGAACAGATATATTTCCGAAAATTGTCGTTGGGTGCCCTGAACAACCCGACCCAGAATGCTAAAACTGTGTATTGGTAAACAGCAAATCAATGAATTTCTCCCTTGCAGCTTTTTACTGCGAAAGAATAAGTGTCGCTAGGTTTTTAAAATCACTAGAATAGGTTTAAAGCAATATTTTTGCAATAAAGATATCTGTGGTCAAGTCATATCTGTCATGTTGTCCTCGGCTTCAAGACTCATGGCTAATTAAGCTTTTAAAACATAGAAATTCTCTGATACTTACCAAAAGGCAAAGTCGTTTTCACAAATATTGGCAATTGTTTATGTACGCTCTTGTTATCCAGTGAACAGTTCCAGATGTCGTTTATAAACTGGTGTCGACACTCCGCCAATCCACGATAGCCTCCCTCTCTCACGATGCGCAGCAACAAAGGGAAATTCTAAGAAAAGAAAACAGTAAATAGTGTTGATTACATTAACCACTTCTTACAGTGAATCTAGGAACTATAAAGTTCAGTGCGTTGACTGAGAAAGATTCTAGGATAAGTGAAATCTCAGTTTTAGGATTCAGGGAACGCGAGCAAATAAAATTTTGACCATGCACTTTCAAAACAGCTTACACGTTTGTGTTGCGATGCAAACATGGTATTTTTACAAAGTAATTTTGATGAAAGTAAGATTTTGCAGCGGTTTGCCTCGTCTTCACTCTAAAACCGCAGCCCGGTGGACGCGTACGCGTGATAGACATGTCTATCACCAGTTTCAAGAAAAAGTTCTTAATTTTTATTCACAGCGGGCGCCAGGAAAAGATGTTCGTAACATAACTTCAGTTATAACTTAAAAACATACTACTTTTTTCAACACGCATGGTTCTGTAAAGTAGCTTACCTTTTGTCGAAGAATTCTGTTTCGGCCATTGTCAGATCTGGAGGAAAATAAAAATTACCATCAAATTACTAAAAAGATTATCAGGTTGTGAGGTTAAGAGTAAAGTACGCACCCAAACAATCAAATAGTTGATAATGCACTAAATTTGTTTCGCTCACAAAAGTCATTTTTTGTAACAGCTTGTAACATTTGCTGTTCTTCATAGCGTGCACACGGCTTCGTAAAAACGTGGAGTGCTCGTAATGGTTCAAAGTTGGATACTACACAAGTAACTGGATCTTCAGTAGCTACATGTCCAGTGATGACGGGTTTTTGGAAGCACTCAACGAAACGATGTTCTTGTAGATGCATGTACGGGAAATTTCATTTATGAACGAAGCTAGATCGCGCACCTGGGTCACGTTCCATGCTCTCGAAACCGGCATATTCCCTAGCTTAACCAACGTAATAATATTTTCACTTACTTAGTTTTGGTGAATCCTTGCTGTGTACCGAAGACGAAAAGAATCGCCATCAACATCGTAGACTTCATGATGAACGCTCGTAAGCCTTCGTTGTTTGTGAGTTGCGATGATCTATGATCTAATTCTCTATGTGTTGCGCTCTTTATATACTTGTTGGTTTTAAAATTACAATGAATGTAAACAAACTTTTTAATTAAACAGCGAACAAAAGACCTCGGAGTTCTTTAGAATAGTTGCCCACGTGAGGTGAGGTGTGATTTTTCAGCATATATTAGAGGTGAGACTTTTTTGTGGAACAAAGCCATTTTTTCACCGTCAAGACATCCAAACATGCTCAAAGCGTTTTTTTAACTTACCAGAAGTGTGCCAGTAAAATCAGACAAGTCACAGAGATGACGCATGCCTACATGTATAGTAAGGCTATTAAATGTCTTTAAAAGTGATTAAAACAAAAAATTAGCATATTAATAATTTTCGAGTTCTGAGTTGATTGTACTTTTAAAAACTGCGTTCGTCCGGTGTCATCTTTTTTTTAAATAAACGACTGGGGTGATCAGAAGATACATCTGAAACCAAGTGATCAAATGCTAAACAACTGACAGTTAAGCCGGTGAACCAACGACCAAATTATAAACCTGGGCCGGGTTGTTCAAAGCCCGATTAACCTAACCCAGGGTTAGCGAGAATTTTGATTTCAGTTTTGTAACTTCTTGGTGAGGTGTTCTGTTTATTTTATTTTTTTTTAAATTCTGTTTACATTGTTTGCCCTTCAGTTTTGTGCTGTAGTTATCTCAAACTACACCAAATATTAGAAGTGAAAAACGTTTTTAAACAAGAAAACGTAATGCTTCCGTTAAAGTCTCATTCAAACAGCGTTGAATGAACTTTATTTAGGTCTCAGAATGTTTAACTATGATTAGCTAATTGTGGACGCTAAACGGAACATTCCAAATACAAAAAAAAATTAACTAAAAATAGGGATGCTATGAATGATAATAATCTGTTTTAAAATTTCTTTGCACATCGACAAATAAGACGAAAAAGAAAATACTGATCTGTTTTTTTTTTAAATCAATTGATTGCCTCGCCTTCTGGACACTATTAACAATCTGCGCTACGCTAAAGTAAAACTGACACCATGAATAGTTGTCCACGCGAGACGTGGTGTGAGTTTTCAGCATAAATTATAGGTGAGACTTTCTTGCGAGAAAAAGATATTATCATCATTAATTTCACCTGAGGTGGAAGCGTGATCAAAGCTGGTTCTTTTTTTTTTTTCCTGCGATTAAAAGTGTATTCACTAAGTGAACTAATTAAAAATCTTACAAGCCGCAGTTATGTTGGAGTTTAACATAACCTTTATCCCGGCGGGGTTTAAGTTGTGATTAAAACTGAGAAAGTCAAAGTTTTTCTGAGAAGGCCATTGTGGAATAGATTTTTCTAAACCGTGAGATCACAATAAAGGAATTAAGATGGCGCTCTGAATATCTTAAGCGCCAGAGCTGAAAAGAGATTCTGAACGTGTCCAGCAATTGGTGCGAACAGGTAAACTACCGTAAAAACTGACTTGTGAGCCTGCTAAGAAATTCTTTTTGCATGCATTTTTCCTCTTCCTTATTTACATCAGAAGACAAACACCCACCAAGTACACCGCAAATGTATTGTTTGCTCAATGAAATACTTAGCTGCAGCTGTAGCTGTATCATTATCAACATGAAATGGATAAAGGTGAATTGAGGGGGGTGAATAGGTCTACGGATCGGCGGATTTGGTAAATATTTTAGCCCGGATTCTGGATTCAGAGCGAAGTTTTAACGGATCTGCGGATCCTATGGCCACAGCGGATCGCGGTTTTATCCAGTTTTTGGGCCCGGATTTTGGATTTTGGTTGTTAGGAAGGTCGGATCGTATCTAAATGTTCCCCCGGAAATTTCACTTTCTCTCGTGAAGATTATTCTGAACAATAATTATAATATTAAAACATATTTAAGCAGGATAGCATTTCATTTATAAAAACTGCTATCAACATGGGTCCTGCGTAAAATAAAAAAACCAACATCAAACAACAAATTAAAAGATTATTGCCCCCGCAGGGTTTTTGGCCCCAGAGGGCCAAAAACCCGAGGAGGCACCTTAGGACTCTCCGCGTAATAGAGAGAGAAGAAGAGAGAATGTAGGTATTTCCGGTATATAGCCGCAAAAAATCTCGATTTGATCGCTTGCACACCCGCAAGGTATCGACGTTTTTCCCGCAAACACTCATGGGAGGCCAGCAAAGGGACACGGGCGCGAGGACTTGCGGGATCGGCGTCTTTGCCACGAGCTTTGTCCTTGGTTCAGATCTCGAGTTCAAGGGTCCCTGAAAAGCGTTTGTATTTGCCGGCCTCCATTACTATTTCAGCGGGATCAAATAAGTTCGCTTCGAAATGGCCCAGATTATGATCTAAAACAAATTGAAAACGCTTTCAGAGATCCTGAAGATGGATTTTGGGGGAAAACAGCTCAGAGAGTCCTGAAGTATACTAGATCGAAATTCGAGGCCAGTGTGGTTCATTTGCGACTAAATAGCTAAATCAGTACAGTACCTTCCGATCGTCAGAATTACCCAAGGATAACAATTAGGTGACAGGCCTGCGCGACTCCCATTCACGTGTAGTAGCCGCTTAGGAAGTTTTGCCCCTTTTGTATGGTACGATCGGAGGATCTTTGAATATTTCGCTAAGCACTAATCCTGTGTTTTCAGCGAGACATTTCGTCAGAGTAAAGCCGTTAGAGGTCACATTTCTGTGTGGCTTCCGCTGTTATCCGCTTGTAATTTGCAGAGTTTTACACCTCTGTTTTTTTTTGCCAGTTTTTTTCTCTTGATATTGCAAGATATGTTTTAGGTTCTCTCAAATGTTAGCTCTGGAGGAATAAAGTTTAAAATATTCCTTTGGCATCTCGTTTATTTGGATGGCTTATTTTCACAGAGTAATCTTACGGCAGGGATCCAAATGTAAATGTTTTGCGGCGTTTTCAGCTTGACTCTAATTTGCATATATGGCGACTGTAACGCAATACTTATGTTTACATTTCACTTCTGTTGTGCTTCCGAGATACGTTTGCTCGTACACTCTTTTCTTTTCTAAGGATGTTATTTTTCCGGCCCAGACTGAATATTCTTATTTTTCTGCCGATTTTAGGCTGAAAATATTCTTGTATTACTCTTACATTATAGCTTATGGCATTTTCGTTTTATTTAGAATTTATTAGGCTATCAAGTACAAGTGTTTGGTTTCTGGATCTGGATCGTGTTCAGCACATTGTGCATGTGCTCTGGACACCACTTTTCGCAGCGAGGCCATGATGTCACGTCAAAATATGTTCTTATTTAGAAAAGAGTTCATATCAAGACAATTGTTTTTTTAGTATCTGACTAGAACAATAACGTTCAATATTATTGTTTCAATGAGCAGAAATATAAGAAAGCGGGGGCAGCTTTAGTGATAACTATTACTAGTGTATGATATAAAAGTAAAAAAAAAAAATGGATGTCATGCAGTGGAGAAAATGACTAGAAATAGTGAGGCCCTTGAGCTTGACGTTGCCATACGCTTGCTCTTTTTTCTCGTATCTGCAACATTTTGTTTAGATACAGACGTTGGTTACTTAAAGATTTCGTTGATAGTCATCCAGTCAACGCTAAAACACAATATTGCGCAATCCAAGGCAACTCCAACAACTTAGTCGCTTTGTATCTCGCCTATCATCAACCGCGGCAAACAATTTGCGGATTCGGATTTAGTTGATTTTTTGAGCGGATCAGCCATTAATTTTAGCAGATCGGCGGATTTTCACCCCCCTCTGAATTGATCCCCGTAACGAGTTAGTACGAGTTACAGTGAACATGACGTCTCCTCGTCTAAAAAAAAAAAACTTTCTTTTGAAGTCGAGCTGAACTGCTCAAAATTTACTTAAAATAAATTATCTCAAGCAAGAGATTATTTTCTCTTGTCTGAAATGCGTTCCGCAGCCTTGACCTCAAAAGGCAAATATTGCGCACTGAAGTCGTGGAAACAACAGAAACGTGAATTCAAGCACGGAATTTTGCGTGACGAATTTCTTCTGTCACGCGTGCACTCGTCTGAACATGCAGGTAGGTTATGAAAAAACTTGCGACGTTTAAGTCGTCTCAAAGAAGTTATTGGCTATTTGATAAGTTTGATGTATTGTCGGGGTTGATATATTGTACGACAGGCGAAAAAAGAAATTCATTTCTGTTCGATACCGACTGTTGTTGAAAGCCACAAGCCACTTTTGTTTTTTCTTCTGTTCTTAACCCTAGGCTCATTTGACTAAATGTAAGGATTTTTTGTCAAAAATGTACATAAAAATGATTTAATTCCATGTAAGAGAAAACGTTTAAGTCTGAAGAAAAACTCAGTACTACGTAATGACTTTTTTTTTCAATTAACTTAAGCTAAGTATAAAATTCGCAGTCTACACTAAAATCAATCCGTCCTATGAAAAGCTTATCAAGATTACACAACAAAAATTGTTGCCCTTCTGAACAAAAACATTTGCAATGGGATTACAGTGTCAACCCTCTTCAGTTGCTCTTTGAACTTAGTAGAGCTGGGATGCTTTTTTGAGAAGAAGAGTATAAGCATCGGAAGACAGAAACTCAGCACAGTTCTTTTATCACTACACCGGGCACCGGGCACTGCGGTAGTTGATCGTCGCTGCTTAAACTGATAGTTTGAAAATAATTCTCAGTCCTATCTTTCTCTTTGTTATAACTCACATTATCGTTGTCATTCAGTTTCTAAG
>JAHPZR010002224.1:0-21906 GCA_019787425.1 Platygyra sinensis
TTATGCTCCCTGGCGACATTCGATGAGGCCGGGTCGAGCGAGTTTCCGAACACAGGATAACCAGTTTTGGAGCCAAATTAAAAGCCTGGAGACACAAAATGTTTCCGATATTTTCACTTTTCACAATCTGGTATGTTTTTTTGGAATTGTAAATCCCTTTTTGATAAACTGTTCTATGCCGTCTTTAGCTAAAAATTTTCCCATCTCGTGTGCTTATCAAATTCACCTTATAAGTTCATTGTCTATGCGCTGCCGGAAATATAAAGGGCCGCTTCAGTCCTCTCTTTGGAAAAAGGCAGAGACCGCAGCGTTAATAGTTACCGATTTTCAGGAAAATTTGTCCATGAGTCTGCTGAAAAGTTTGACGAGAGAAGTTGATCATTTCCATTTTGAAAAACAATCGCGTTTTATTGTCTTGGTAAATTAAAAAAAATAATAAATAAATAACCATTATTTACCCTCGGCAGTATTTATAGCACCAATCATGTGCTAGTGGGGCCGAGCAAACACTGAAACAAATATTTCAAATAGAACATAACATTAATTGCTAAGAATGCCAACTGGTCGGAGGCAAACCAGTTGGCTATTTACAAGCGTGGCCAAGGATTTGAACTCGGGGCCACCGAGAAACAAATCCAGGTTATGGTCAGAGCGGGACTCGAACCCGGGACAGCCGGATTGCAAGTCCAACACGCTGACCACTAGACCACGCTGCCTCCTCAATTTCCGAAAAATATTTATCATCCTTTGCAACTGTAGCGTGGAAAGAAATTGCTTGCGATTGGCACAAAAATAAATTAAAATTCGTGAAAGTATCGTCGATATTGATGCATGTAAATGGCAAGTTCAAGTTATCAGAGGAATAAAAAAATATCTTGGGCGCCATTTGCAATAATGACTTAATTCTGCAGACTCACTGAAACCCACTCTGCTGACGGCTGAATAGCAGGTGCTTGAAGAATCGAGGGTAATTTCTTTCCACGCTACAGTTGCAAAGGATGATAAATATTTTGCGGAAATTTAAAACGGATTGGTCAAATTACCCCACAAAAAGAAAGCAAGGTTTCAAAAGGTAATTAACTTCTCTTTGGACGCGCCGAAATAACGCGGATTTTTTTAAAATTAAATCGGAACTACAGGATTGAAGAAAGCTTTGCTCAAATGATTTGAATAAGTTATGAGGTTCTTTTTTAAACACCTCATGGATTTACGTTAATAAAACCCGACATAATGAAAATAATTGCAAAAGCTGTACACACCTTGCCGGGTCATTCAGTGTACTTTACGATATTTGACTGAAGAGCACGGCAAACTTGCCTTACTAATATTACAAGGCCTTTGTCTTATCTAACATTCCTTTAATTTAAATAATGAGATCGGCAGATTAAAATATTAAAAAAGTAGGTACAAAGGACAAAAGACACAATGACCACGTTGCAAATGACAAGTTTAAATTGTCAGAGGAAAAAAAGTTCTTTGCGCCAACTACAACAATGACTTAATTTTGCTGGCACACTGGCGCCCACAGAACTCTTCTGATGCATGAACGTTGCATGAATTTCATTGCCGCAAAGCCAGCTATTTCAACAACGTAAATAGGAAACTAAAAAATGATTTATTTTTCACGAGGAAGGACTTTATTTTCCTAATTGCGGACGCGTTTAAAACGTCATGAAGTCGTTGTCGCCTTTATAGGCCTTTGACGAACTTTTCAAGTGAAAATTGAGGCTTCGAGTAGCAGTTATAATTTACCTGAGGTGTTAGTTCCTGTTCTAAAAATTAAAAACTGGTTTTCAATTCATCTTTCACTGTTTGCCCGGCGAAATTCGACTTGGTCAATGGTGTGTAAAAAGACTGAATTTTGCAAAATTGCGCCCGATTTACGAGGAATTTCCGTCACTAGTTTAACAGGAAACAGAAGTTTTCATTCCGTGCTCATTTTTGGTACAATTAATCAAAACTCAACGAACGACGTGATGAGTGTTGCGGATCACTTCATTAGAGATCATTTCCTACTCCAGTTAAGTTTGCCGGGTCTCTTATTACTTTGTTGGAACAAAAGCACACTTGTCGAAAGAGTCTTTTAAATGCCCTTCTGAAGTCCTTTCTAAACAAGCTGTAAGCCACTGGGTTAGCTGCTGTGCTCAGCAATGATAACACAGTAGCAAATGTGTCCACGGACGCTGGAATAATTTCGTGATTCCAAGTGACAGTTTTGATAAGTCGTGTTACGCTGAAAGGAGTCCATGAGAGAATAAATAAAACTATGACTAAAGTTATCGTTCGGAAACCTTTGAATCTGTAGCAGTTTCTCCACGCATGACGCCTTGATGTTTTGGGTGTTTCTGTTGAAGTTATTGTATTCACTCGCCTTCCTTGATGACGCACGACAGAAATAATTCGAAAATAACAGAATAGAATCACCCCCGATGGAATCATAACACACAGCACAATCGTGAAAATACTGTAAGTTATTACTTGCGTTTTCCACTTATCTCCCGTTCCACTGAAGTTATACGTACACATAGATTCATACTCCCCGTACTTGAACCAGCCTAGCACGGCGCAAGGGATTGTGAAAACAACAGCCCAAAACCAACTGAAAGCGATGGCTGTACAAATCTTTTTCAGCGTTACGTTCGCCCTGTACTTTAGCGGATGAATGATAGCGTAAAAGCGATCCCAGCTAATGAATGCCAAGCTTTCAAGTCCAACGATAGCCAAGCTATAGTATACAAAAGCTGTTATCTGACACCACGCGTCGCCAAAATTCCAGTCTTCTTGGATCAAGGCGGCAGCGCAGAACGGTATCACAAATGTGACGGTTAATAGATCAGTCACTGCCAGATTAAAAAGAAAGTAATTCGACTGCTGCTGTCGAAGGTCTCTGTCACAGTAAATCGCCAAACAAACTAACACGTTTCCCACCATGCCGAAAATGAAAATAAGGAAAAGTACTCCGGCGAAAGCAGACGCTTCTTGACTCGATAGCAACATACCGTGTTTTTTTTACTGCAGTGTTAGTGAGATCCTCAGTGAAAAATTGCGCATCAAAAGTCAGGTAATTTTACGTTGAAGTGAAGTTTAGGGACTGCAAATATACATCAACAGCTTTCTGCTGGACTTTCTCACATATAGTAAACAAAAAAAATTGTACTTTGTCACGTGATGTCATAAAAAGCATTTTGAGTTAATGAAAAATTACTTCATTTCTCGACATGGGACTGCGTCAAGGATTACGAAATCCCTTTTAACTATTTGTTTACACAGGACTTACGCTAAAACATATTAAATCCTTCGTTGTGAAATGCAAATTTTTATTTTTCAATGACAGACCTACCGTTTTGAAATCATCTTGACTTCATATCTCGCAGGTTTCTCTCAAGCCGGTGTGAATATTTCGAGAAAAATTTCCTTTTTGCAATGTCGGATGTTTGCAATAGGATCCTTATCACCTGCCTTAGGGAAAACATGCAACACAAAGGAAACCCATGTTAAATCAATATTCGGAATCGGACTGAACCAGACCCAGAACCAGATGTTGTCACTTCATCAAAGTGTGATATTCGACCGGGAGGCAACGTATAACTCCCAAGGGGGAGCAGCAAAATTCTTAGCAGAATAGCATCAAACGGTGAAGAAAGTATTATATCGCCTTTCACACTGTTTTAAAAACGAGTCTCAGTGCTATACTGCATCAAGAAGGCGCTAATGAACCGAACAAAACAGTTCTGATATCGTTTTGAACGTAATAACGCACAACACAAAATAGAAACTAAGCTCTTTAGAGGGGAGGGTTTATAATCTCGATTAGAATCGGAAGATATCATCTACTTCCAGAGCTGAATGTATAAGTCCATGGCCGTTGTCATAAAAATTGGGAGAAATGAAGGAAAACAACTTAAAGTTTGAGGTTTTTATTTGAGGGGGAGGAGGGGGGGGGGGTATTATTTTCGGGAGTCTCTGTGGGGGACAGGGTGTGCTTATTGTATTTAAAATCTAATTCTTAAAATCCATCAACTCCTGTTTGCTGTACAGCGAGCGCAACTGACACATTTCGTAGTTACTAATCAATCTCCATTTCCTCATCTCTTTTTCTCGCCAGGCCGTCGTCCTAGATATACTCTTATCTAGTAAATTTGAAAAACAAAAAAAAAAAAAAACAAAAAAAAACGATATGTAGGTCTTCTAAAAGTCGTCGCTAGTCACGTCAACATGGTGTACATAAATTGATGGACCGGACTCTAATGATTACGATATGGACAGAGGGTTTATTCGGCTTGAAGGTAAATTTTGGCTTTAATAAAAAACACGAAGCGACCGCGTCCGTTTTAATGAAGTTGCCGCAACCGAGTCGGAGCTCGGAGGCAATTCTTCCGTTATGTGCAACATGAAACAACTGATATACTTGGCACCTGCCGCTATGGGCACATTTCACTGAGTTGAAAGTTTTAAATAAAAGTAAATATTCTAAGAAATCGTAGTGCAATGATAAATACGAGAAGTTGATTAGAAGCTAGCTATTGCATCACGAAGATGCATGAAAATTGAAACTCTTTCACCGCGTAAAAAAATGAAAAGGAGAAAAATTTTTGAAGGCTTCCGTCTGAGCTTAAAGTTGAACGTGCTTCAACATTTCCCGAGGACGTGAGCAAGGAAAAGCACTTGCAGCAATTTGCTATTAATAGAGCTCAGAAGATTCCGGGAAAAACCAGCAGATGTCAAAAAGCTGTTAAAACTAATGACAACGCGTCAGAATTAAATGGAATATTATATTTCATTACGTTATCTATTAAAATTGCAAATGTCCTCTTAGCCTGCGAAGATCCCGAAGGAAAAACAATATAGACGTCTCACCCCGATTATTTCCGTTCCGTAGGCTTATGTCCACTAGTTTTATGAAACATCTTGTTTTTTTATTTACTGCTATATACCAATATTATAAGCTACCTATATACAAAGAAATGATAATGACATAAAACAGCACCACGTCCCGTTGTTTATCTTTCCACAGACGTTTATACTTTTGCTACGAGTTGTTTTTCTTTGAGAGAGCGAGCGAGTTTGAAATGTGAAGCGAAATGTGGTGTTATATACTCAGAGAATCCTTACCATTTGTTACAACAACTAGATTTTGCCTTGTGAATAGAGTGCTCATTTTAGATAGGCTGTGAATGACCGGATTCAGAGTTAAATTCTGTGAAATTACTATGGTAATATATTACAGGAACAAATAATTATGGTCACAAAATTGACCGATATCTGACAGCAAACATGATCCATACTGCGCACGCGCTCTCAGGGTAGGTAAACACTCGGACCCGGACTGCCAGCCTCACGTGATCTCCGCGGCAGCAAATGATCTCTTCACACACCGGAGATCTGGAAATGACAAATAATTTGAAAAATTGCATTTCCGCTCTTTCAGAAACGCACAAGTTATATAAAGGTAGTGTCAACATAATACCTTTAATTAGAATATAACACACAAGTGAATAGTGCTTTTCGCGTGTGCTGATTGGCTAGCTCGGAGGTGATTAGCCAAGTACTATTCACTTCCAAGCAGTCGAAGAAAAACAAAATGGCTTTTGCCGGCATATTTTCACAAATAAAGTTACTCTTTGGGCCGCTAGTTATTCAGTTCGTGTGGTATATACTAAAACAATTATTCACCTCAGTGTCGGTGAAAGTGGTGGATATTTACCTCCTCTTCGGTGAATAATTGTTAACTATTCCAACACAGCGAGTTGAAAGAAAAGCAGACAAGGCAAGGCAAGGCAAGGCAAGGCAAGGCAAGGCAAGGCAAGGCAAGGCAAGGCAAGGCAAGGCAAGGCAAGGCAAGGCAAGGCAAGGCAAGGCAAGGCAAGGCAAGGCAAGGCAAGGCAAGGCAAGGCAAGGCAAGGCAAGGCAAGGCAAGGCAAGGCAAGGCAAGGCAAGGCAAGGCAAGGCAAGGCAAGGCAAGGCAAGGCAAGGCAAGGTAAGGTAGGGTAGGGTAGGGTAGGGTAAGGTAAGGTAAGGTAAGGTGGGGTAGGGAAGGGTAGGTTAGGGTAGGGTAGGGTAGGGTAGGGTAAGGTAAGGTAAGGTAAGGTAAGATAGGGTAGGGTAGGGTAGGGTAGGGTAAGGTAAGGTAAGGTAAGGGTAAAGGTAAATTAAGGTAAGGTAGGGTAGGGTATTATAGGGTAGGGTAGGGAAGGGAAGGGTAGGGTAAGGTAAGGTAAGGTAAGGTAAGGTAAGGTGAGTGAGGTAGTCTGCTTAAGAGCCAAGTTGCCTATCAGGCCAGTGCTTATCTTTTTTTTCTGTAGCACGAAGCGACTAGAAGTATTTTTAATTCACCCTAGATGGGATGCTAGTCCATCGCAGGGTTACCCCAGCATTAAATTTGTCGGTACCCATTTATAACCTGGGTAGAGAGAGGCTCTGGTAGGTGAAGTGTCTTGCCCCTGAACTCAATGCAAATCTCCCAGCCAGAGCTCGAACCCAGACTACTCGATCCAGAGGACTGCGCTAATCATGATGCTATCGCGCTTCCACTCAAGCGCATCCAAGTTATTCGTCTGATTACTCACCTAAGACACGTGGCAAAAGCCCGTCTTGCATTGCGGTGTACGAACTGGATAGGAAACCCTTTGAAGGTATGGCCGTCAGGGATTGCTCTTCTGATGGCTTGTTGAAACTCTTCATTTCCGGCGGAAACTCCTGTGCTGTGTTCTAATTCATACGCAGCAAGCGATGGAGTTAGGATGTAACTTAGCTCGTCATCCCACGTAGTGTTCAAGCCAAGATCCTTGGGATAAAAAAAAAATGAGAACTCTATAAAACTTTTCATAAATGGCTGCCAATTATAAATTCTTTTATTATTGAAATTAGCCTGACTAAGCTCGTTTCTGAGTTGATAATTTAAAAGAATCTTTACTCCCAAACGACTTTAGTGAGACTAATTTAAATGCACACAAAAAGAATTTTAAATTGGTAGCCATTGATGAAAAGGGTCTATAACTTTGTTCAACGTTGGAAAACTCTACGAGATATTATTTTCCTTGTTTCATTAGGGAGCTTAAGCACGCGCGTTTTTGAGGCGCGGACGGCAACTGGAAAAGAACATTTCGTGCTAGAACCGTCTTGTCTCCCCGATTTTTATACTACTCATCTCTAATGGAGAAAAGATACTTAGCAAAATGAATGAGGTTGTGCGAGGGCAAGTTAAGAGTGAAAATAGCTCACTTCCGGTTGCCGTCCGCGTCACAAAAACGCGTGTGCTTAAGCTCCCTATTGAATTGATTGCTTTACCCTTCTATGATCCGTCACAAGGCTCCTTAGCTCGTGCTCCATGTCGTTACTAACTAGGGCCGAGTCCACAACGGTAGGGTACAGAGGAGGAAAAACTGGACCACTGGGCTGCGGAGACAGAGACAGGCTCGTTAAAAAAACTAACATTAAACATAGGCACGCAAGGCGTGCAAGAGTTATTTTTTTGTGAACTGAAAGGTTTCAGAGATAGCAGAATTCTGAATCAATGACATGTAAAATGTTTTACTAAACAAACTACAGTAACCTGACACGTCTCCAAATTACTATAGATATCATCTTATTTTCTAACAGGCAATTTGATTCGTTCTTTGTTACAACCCACACTGTGATTGGTGTGACATGCGCACAAACATAACTCCCCATCACTCACCGATCTCATAGCCCTTTCAACCCCAAGAGGAATTTTTGCTCAAAAATACTCAAGCCGTTAAGAGAACTTTCGCATTTTATACGAGTCGTAAGTTTACCCTTTTTACAAAACAACACTACTTCACCAAAAATAGAAAGAAAGAGAAAAAAACTTTCTGATACATTGAAAGTCTGATTTTGCACTTTAACTTGACGCCACGCAGTCTTCAAAAATATCGAACTGAAATGAATGTCATC
This sequence comes from Platygyra sinensis, assembly GCA_019787425.1. NCBI lineage: Eukaryota > Metazoa > Cnidaria > Anthozoa > Scleractinia > Merulinidae > Platygyra > Platygyra sinensis. The sequence continues at coordinate 7,915 of JAHPZR010002224.1, forward strand.
AAATAAAGCTGTAAACTGCTACTGCAGAGACGCAAAAACAGTTTAGAAATGAAAGCTTCTTTTTTGTTTAATATCCTGGAAACAAAAGCCGACAATTTGTAAGCTCCCATTGAATTTATTCCCATAGCAAAAATAGAAGTGTCAAGTTACCATTTATAAATAAAAATAGCAAACATCTCGTGCGAACGATTTTCTCCGACACGAAAAACAAAAGTGTCAAGTTACCATTTGTAACTAAAAATAGCAAGCATCTCGTGGGAACAGGTGCTGACGATTGGTTAGCTCTAATTGAATTTACTCCCTTGTGAAAAACAAAAGTGTCAAATTACTGTTTGTAACTAAAAAAAAAATATCTGTCTATATTTGCAAGCAACAAGAGCAAAACAGTCGTTACCTGTACCTATTGTAAACGTTCGAACTCTTTCGAATCAAAATAGTCTTGTCTCCCCTAAAACATTTCCTAAGAACTAGAAGCAACGATGCGTGACGTCTAATTGAATTTACTCATTGTGAAAAACAAAAATATCAAGTTACCTTTGTAACTAAAAATAACATCTCGTTCATTTGCATACAACTAGCTCACGCACTGTTTCAAACCTCAAGGCTCATCTCGCCCATAACTAAAATCCTCAACCTAACCCACCGAATTTGCCGAGGTAAACCCAATATATGAATACTTCCTCCTCTTTTATAGAATAATAAATATAGCCGTTCTGAACTGTATCGGGATTAAATCTTCTCATATACCATTCACCTTTAATACAAGAAATTTGATTGGCTGTTTATAGTAGACCCGATCTCATTGGTGTGACATACATACATCACTCACTCACTCACTCACTCACTCACTCACTCACTCACTCACTCACTCGCTCGCTCGCTCGCTCGCTCACTGACTCACTGACTCACTGACTCACTGACTCACTGACTCACTGACTCACTGATTCACTGACTCAGTCTCACTGACTCACTGACTCACTGACTCACTGACTCACTCACTCACTGACTCACTGACTCACTGACTCACTCACTGACTCACTCACTGACTCACTCACTCACTGACTCACTCACTCACTGACTCCCTGACTCACTCACTCACTCACTCACTCACTCACTGACTGACTGACTGACTGACTGACTGACTGACTGACTGACTGACTGACTGACTGACTGACTGACTGACTGACTGACTGACTGACTGACTGACTGACTGACTGACTCACTCACTCACTCACTCACTGATCCATTGACCCGTGCACAACATACTTGACGCGCCGACTAAGAGGTATTTTTTTTACAAAAAAATAACTCAAAAATGACTCGTTAACAAACAAGGCAGATGATTTGTATTGTCGAAAAAGAATTCTGATATGAACGACAAGTTAACCGGCGACAAGGAAACGTTAAAATAAAAGACAAGGGCATTACGATGAGTGAAATGATGAACGAGTAATGGTTATGTTCTGGGATCAGATTCAAGGTTAACTTGTACCCTAAGGGAGCGTCCACACTATGCTAGAAAAATTTGAAAACATAGCTTTACTCCTACGCTTAGGCCTACCGTTCACACTAATCCGTCAGGAAAACGCAGCTTTATACCTACAGTTAGGCCTACCGTCCACACTAATCCGTCACGAAAACGGAGCTTTATTCCTACATCCACACTAATCCGTCAAAACGCAGCTTTACTCCTACGGTTAGGCCTACCATCCACACCAATCCGTCACGGAAAAGGAGCTTTTCGAAAACCCTCTTCAAACCGGAGGAATTTGAAAACGCTAGCTTTGTGTTTTAGTGTGGACGGAAGACATTTTGAAAACGAAGCTTTTCGAAAACGATGACGTCACGATAATCACGTGATTTCCCTTCAACTCTTACCAGTAGTTTAGGTCCACACACAGATCTTATTGCTTCTTCACTCATGCTCTTCCACCGTGTTTCACTCTGAAGCTCAAACTGACAGACCTCTACCGAATCTGTGGGCTATGAACAATAAACCAGCAATCTAAATCAGTGCTCTGTCGTGACAAATGTCTGACACAAGAATAATTTAGTTCAGTATATCGGCAGACGCCAACTGCCAAAATATTTTTCCAGTCTCTTCATCTTTTACACTGTTAGAATGAAATATATATTGCATGGCTTCTTCTTGTTTTGTTTGCATGCGTAGTTTTATTTTGTGTGCACCTGCGTTTCACTGTGTTACCATATGCGTGTAGCTTGCTTAAAACTATTATTTATCGAGTCAACTAGAAGACAACTCGTGCATGTCGCGAGTCGTGACAAAATCGCCTCTGCCCCTGCATTCCGCTTTCACGCCGCGGGTATTATTGGTCGAGTACAATCTTTCAGTTGAAGGAACGAGTTGCGTCAACTCGTGTGGAGTGGTGACGACTCGAAGCCCCTTAACGACATACGATTAGACTTTCGCTGAGTGACCGTGTAGTCAGACTTCTTCAAGGACGATGCCTACTTTTATTAGTGCGCACACGTTCTGCGCATCACGTAGAGCATGGTAAGCGCCACGCGCGCGCTGGATTGACAATCCACCACGTATACGACTAAAATGAAACCAAAATTTTCCTCCTGTGACCAAATCAAGTTTAATTTACCTGTACTTAAACCAGTAACACCAAAATAGCAGCATATCGCTAACCACTAACTGCTAGCGTCTTCCAGCTGAAAAACTAGCTGTTTTCTGTCGAAAATTATACCGAAATCCAGCTGTAAACATGTACCTGCAAATGGCGAAGTGCGTGCACAAAACAAGTGCGACATACGCAAATTTCTTACTTACTGGGGAGATGACAGGAAAAATGTAGCGGACACCGTAAAAGTTGTCTAAAAAAAGGAATAACTTTATAAAATGCGTGGTTACCCCTACATTTTATGTTATGAAATGAAGTGACAAGCCTATTCAACACGCGATTAGTTTCTGGTTGTGAGCAAAAGGTATTTAAACTGTATTTTAGCTGAACCAGACTGAGGAAGGCTGTCGAAGACGCTAAGAGCGCTGTAGAAACGATTTTGTCATTAAAAACATACCAAAATGGTTTTTATGTTACCATTAACCATGTAGTTTTAAGATCTTTATATCTGTATTTGCTTTTCTGTATGCACCGGCGAATTCTAAGGAAATCTGTGAAGAAATATCCTTTCCTTTTTTTTCAGAAAAATGCTGATGTCAGCCGATGATTTTTGCTGAGATTCTAAGCTAATTATCTCGAAAAAATATTTTTGTTGATTCCAATCTCTGATAGCCCTTGCAAAGATCTACCTTTGCCGCGTAGTCCTAACCTGGCGCAAAAACCTTTGTATTTAGTAGGCACCGTCCTTAAGGTACGTCAACTTCCGTTAAGGATGGCTTCATGAATATCACGACATGACTTCTGCTAAGATGACTCGACTCACTTTGAGTGTATTCAACACGGCTACCTTAGCCTGCATCGCAAAGTAATTCAAAAACTACGGTATCAAAGAGATTTCATTTGCTCTTCCACCTCGAAGACGTTCGAGCATCACCAGAATCCCGTAAAAGGGTTCTTGATAGTTCTGATCATTCAAGCAAACTTGATATCTGACCTGACTGTTGGCGTAAAAGGAGCAATGGTTGAACACACATCCTACTGTCCTATACGGGTGATCAGCACGTGACTGCTTCAGTGCAGGAGGATCATCTGGGTTGATAGGACGATGCGCGTACCTGTCAGATAAATACAATGACTTTCCTGTATAGTGAAACTGTAGTTGCAGGGACTAGTCCCTCGGGTGTGCCGTCCTTTAGGGATGAACCATTACCTTTTTTTTAACCGGGGGGGGAAGGGAGAAGGCGAAATTTTCAACTTAAAGTCCCGGCCAAACGATCGCAACATTTCAACGCAACATATTGCAACATTATTGGGCGCAACATATTGCATGCGTTTGGCCACCCTGTTGGGGCATGTTGCGGCATATTGGGTGTTGTTGGCTCAAATTTAAAACTGGTCAAATTTCTTATGCAACATTTGTGGATGTTGCATGTTGTCGTTGTTGGTCAGGTTCGTGCAACAGTGTTGCGCCTGGGAATGCGCACTAGTTCGATTTTCAATCGATTGATTGGCTGTACCGTCATTGACTTCAGTGAGTGAGTCCAGTAGAAGGGTTTTGAGATGGCAATGTAAAACAAGGAGTCTGGTCCACTTTGAGTTTGCCAAGCCATTTAATTGGTTAAAAAGCACTCACGTGTTAAAGCACGTGTAACGGTCACTAACAAATCCACAGCGTGGCTCAGCCGTGTTTTCCGCTTTTGTCACTTTTAGTATTTGCTTGCTTTGAGTTCCATGATTGGTTCTTGCATTAATAACGTTCGCTGTCATTGACGATGCACGTCCAGATTTGATCATCAATTATTATTATCTCTTAAATTATAACGGTTCTTGGGAGAATTTTTTTTCAGGTGGTCTGCCTTGTATGGAGTCTCCGACTCTTTTGCAGACTATCCTTATGGCTTTGTCTCTATTTATTGTATCAACGTTTTTTTATGCCATTAAATTGTAATAAATTATTTCTATTAAGGCAAATACACTAAAGCTGCACAATTCTATATAAATCAAGGAAATTCCTACACTACCTGTGTGCGGTCAAACTCTCCCAAAAGGCAACTTCTCTCTCGGGGCTGATTGTCATAACCCAAGTGTGGGCCGCACCTTTAGCCTTGGTGCCGACACAGACATACGCATTGAGGCCAAACCCCAGCAGGAGGCTACACAACAGAACGGCATGGTCCTCACAATCCTTGATGTGATAAGTGAACAAAGGCCAGTTTAATCAAGATTGTCAGATAACGAGAGGAAAGGAAAGAGACAACGTTTATAATATTATCTGTGTTTGCAAATTCAATTTTCTTCAAAACATATTTTCTATGACATCCCAATAAAACTGAGATTTTCAGGAGCCCGTTTCTCGGAAGCCCCGGAAACTTTTCGGCCCAGGGTCCCGTTTCTCGAAGCTCCCGGTAATTACCGGGCCCGTTAAGCTGTTTTGTTTTCCATTCCAGATGGGAGTTTCAAAAGCTTTGAATATTATACAGTAAAGTTATTAGCTAAAGAAACTAAATGGACTTTATTAGAGTTCAGAACACACCCTAGTTTTCTCAAGATTTTGATTTCAAAATCTGATTTCCGGCCCCTGATTTCAGGCGTATAAACCTCTCCGTTTTTAGATACAGATGAACTAAAAATGGCTTTACAGGCCCGAAAAATTTCCAGGGCTTTCTAGAACCTCATTCCCAGGGTCCTCTCTCTACCACGAGAAAGTACCCTGGTTGCAGCTGGTCTTGTGCCTATGCATGCTAACCCAAGCCACACACAGGGTGGGTCCTCAACTTAATTTTGTCAACACTGTCTAGGAAGGTGAATGCTGCGCTGCTATACAGATGTTATTTTGAAAAGGAAGTATGGGTTATTGACCAAGTGTGAGGTCAAGATGTATGGGTTATTGACCAAGTGTGAGGTCAAGATGGCTGGATATTGGCCAAGTTCTTTTTTGCGTGTTTATGGACCGAGACGAAGTCGAGGTCCATAAACTCGCAAAAAAAAAGAACGAGGCCAATATCCAGCCATCTTGACCGAACAAACTTGGTCAATAAAGGATTTATTATATGGCTTTTGGTGAAATTTTGCTTTTGGGATGCAGCGGGTAGTCCCGAGCGGGCAAGATGGCTCCATCTCCATCCGCTCGGGTAGCCAATCACAGTGCGCGATTTGGTTCATCTTGCCCGCTCACGGAGCTAGCCATATAATAAAACAAGTTATTTGTCAGAGATTGTCAGAGATCCTGCCTGGCCAGTGCTTCGTCTTCCCTCAAAACGCTGACTTACCCCTTTCCCTTTGCAAAGAAATGCATGTAAACTGCTCCACATCTCTGCCTTTCCACCACCGACTGACGGTGCATGTTCATACCCCAGCAGACTAACAAACCTCGCAGCTTGTCGAGGACTGTCAAGCAGTCGACCCGCGCGAAGAGGACACACAAATGAACACACTGGACGATTTGTACCACACTCATCTTGGGCAAAAATTTTAACAAGTCTGTTACTGTGCGATGCACGAATCTGCAGAAATTCCCTCCACCACTGTTTTGCATAAACCAAGAAAAGTCTTTCTCTCTCAGCGATTCTGGAGTGTTCCAAGTTAACTTGCGCTGTTATCACATCTTTGGTTAAGATCTGTAATAATTTTACACATTGTTATTATCAATAAAAGATGATATCTCTCATATTACCTAGTAGTAGTTGAAGGTAAATAGATAAATACTATATTTAACCTTAAGTAATTGGGGCTTATTACAAAACTTAAAAATCTAACAAAGTAAAGTTATGACTGTGTAAATAAATGAATGCAACACAGGTTCCCCAAGCTCAAAATAAGTGGTGTATGTGACAGCTTGCGTATATAGAGAATTGTATGGGAAAATCACCAATCGTAAAAATATTGTGTAAATAAGTATCTCATTTGAAATAAAGTTTTCCTACCTCAAATGCGTTGCAAACTTGTCTCTTGTGCCGATTTTTAAGCCATTATGAAGCCGTCTAGTGAAGTTATTTCAGGAGTAACGGTTTCAAATAACTTCACTAAACGGCGTCAGAATGGCTCTAAAATCAGCACAAGAGACAATTTTGATACACATTTGAGGTAGGAAAACTTAATTTCAAATGAGATAGTTATCCATACAATATTTTTACGAACAGTGATTTCCCCATACAATTCTCTATATACACAAGCAGTCGCATACACCACGTATTTTGAGCTTGGGGAGCCTGTGAATGCAAGAGTTTTAACATGCACAGCAGTGCCAATAGCCTTTTTCATGCTTAGTTTTTGTCATTTGTATTACAATGTAATCCAATGTGGATGCGAGGCAATTTCGGGCTAAAACTGCAGAATTGCTCGAAATTGCCTCACATACATGCCAGATTTTATTGTAATGCAAATGAGCAGAGCTAACCGTGAAAAGGACTTACTATTAAAAATAAATTTTGAATTAGCCTGCTCCTAGACAATTACAAATTACATATTAAGTAATTTTTTCAGTCATAACGGAGCAATCATATAATAAAATAGCAATTAAATTTGTCAAACCCATAAAGTCAACACATATAGCCATGCTGGAATGTGCCTTACCTGACTCAGTCTTGGAATTATTTCAAATTTTATGTCTAATATTCCCATAGGTACTTTGGCTTCTGCTCCTACACCATTAATCTCGACAGAACATGCAAGCCGTCCATTTGCGGAAAACAGAATGTCTCTCCATGTGAGAAAATGTGAACCAATAAGTGTTGTGTCCCCTGAAGGATCTGTTTTAATAAGGACTAGGTGAATGTGATCCGACAGTGATAAGAGAGTTGCTGAGTCGGCCATTTTGCCTCCGTCTTTCTGCAGTTCTAATAAAAAGCCTGTGTAAAAAGTCAGTGTTATTAATATAGGAGAAGGAAAAGCAGAAGCTAATAATTATATCTGATTCAAGGTGTCAAGAGTTTGACTTGAATGTAATATTTCAATTTAGTATCCAGGGTGCTGATTAATTTTGGCAGCTCAAGGGAAGGCACTTATTGGAGAGGGGCAAGGGGATGACTTGAGAAGGCCCACCATCCAATCCCTAGAGGGTATCAATATTACAGAAAATGCACCTAAGTGATTGTCAATAGCCCAAATGCCCACCAAAATTCAGAAACATGGGCAGTGGAATTTGCAACAAAAGCATATCTGATAGGTTTGAACAGTCACCTAAAAAGTCCAAACCTACACTCCCCAATTTCCAAGATAAAGTAGATAAAGATGGGAAGGGAGTGGCCTCTAGCCTTCTCAGTCCACCTTGACATCCAACTATAAAGTTAAAAAAAAATGTAGATTTACCTTCATTTATATCTGGTTCACATGCACAAGGAACAGGCCTGGATCTAAATCGCTGTCCTTTAAAGTGAACATATAAGGTAAATGTAGATGTAACTTTTCCTGGCATCGGTTCAGGATCTTGCAGATGTTCCAAAAATGCTTTTCCACCAAGAATTTGAAGATATAGGTAACGTTTGGTGGGATCCACTCCAACTGTAACATACAAGAAAATAATACTAATCATTTATACTGTGACCATTTTAAAAAATGTACAATGCCTTGGGTTGCATTTTTCCGCTTGTCACACAATTCCTCAGCATTTTGATGTTTAACTTCCTCTTTCATCAAACCCATGGCATGTCATTACAACTACAGTGGCACCCGGCTATAATGAAGACCCCGTTATAATGAACAACATTTGAAAGCCAGGCAGAATTACAGTAAAATATGTGGAAACAAACCCGCTATAACGAATTGATTTTGACGGTCCCAACGCATAGTTTACCCTGCTATAACGAATATGTTGACCTGTCGCTCACAGTCAGTAAAATGACATGATGATACAAATGGTTGATAAGCCAAACACGACTCATATTGATCAAGAAAGGGAAACTTTGACCTTCAAAGCTTTGCTTTATTTAAATGTAGCTGTTCACGTGCAAGTCTGTAGACTGTTTCGACTGGTGTATATCCCGTTGTTCAGCTTGGTTCAGCTTGGTTACCCCACTATAACAAATATTTCTGTTGTTAACAGATAATTTGTTATAATGGGGTCTTCGCTATAATGAAGACCCCACTATAATGAACATTTTTTTGGTACAGTGACTTTTCGCTATAGTAGGGTTCCACTGTATGAACTTAGCCAAAGGAAAGTTAAGTCATTTCAGTCTAGTCAGTCCATCAGCCAGTCCAACAGTTTTGTCCATTAGTCATTCAGTCTGTCTTTCTATCCATCAGCCAGCCAGTCAGCCAGTAAGTCAGTCAGTCCCACTGTTTGTCTGTCAGTCATCCAGTATGTCTGTCCATCTATCAGTATTGAGTAAGTCAGCCAGTAAGTCAGTCTCAATGTCTGTCAGTCATCCAGTATGTCTGTCCATCCATCAGTTAGTCAGTCAGTCAGTCCCATTTTTTGTCTGTCAGTCATCCAGTATGTCTGTCCATCCACCAGTACGTGAGTCAGTCAGTCTGTCCCACTGTTTGTCTGTCAGTCATCCAGTATGTCTGTCCATCCATCAGTTAATCAGACCATCAGTCCCCCTGTTTGTCTGTCGGTCATCCAGTATGTCTGCCCATCCATCAGTTAGTCAGTCGTACTTTTTGTCTGTCAGTCATCCAGTATGTCTGTCCATCCACCAGTACGTCAGTCAGTCAGTCTGTCCCACTGTTTGTCTGTCAGTCATCCCGTATGTATGTCCATCCATCAGTCCCACTATTTGTCTGCCAGTCATCCGGTCCGTCTGTCCATCCATCAGTCAGTCAGTCAGTCTGTCTTTTTATCTGCCTGTCCATCCATCAATCAGCCTTAAATACATTGACTACAGAATTACTAAACTAAAGAAACACAATATGCAATAAAAACTTAAGCTTAAGCTTATATCATCAGGTTTTTTAAGTGTAGAATTCTGCAAAGCCAACCTAGTTACATTGAGTTACAGCAAGCTGGCATTATTCGTTTCTATACTTTGTTTTAATATAAACATTTCTGCTGCCAAAGCAGATTCCTTAACCTCTTGTGGGAATTTCTTCGACAGCGTCTGCCCTCCTTTTATCTTTTGATCGCCTCGGTTCCCTCTCAAGACCTTCGAATTTTAGGGTGTTCATCACATCATCAACGATGCCTCGTTCTTTCAAAGCATTTAGCAACCCCGCTTCATCAATCCCCGAGCTTTCAGGATCGTCCCCTCTAAACGACTCGTCCACGTACTCCTTAATCCTGGAATGCACGTTCATTTGCGATAGATGACTGTGAATGATTTGCTTCAGTTCATGAACTTTTTCTGATGGAAGTGACATGTTTTTCCGTGCAAACTATTCCGTTCAAAATATGGCGCGGAACTTCCGGAAACGGAAACTGCGCACTAATCACTTACGCTTATTATATTTGTTTGACCGCTGGTTGAGAATTTTTGCGCCTGTGAATTTTGAGAGTAGCCGCTGTTATTAATTACGGGCTCATTTCCTCTTGGCGCAAAAATTTGAACGCACGAAAAACATCTTTTCGTCTGTAAATATGCTTGAAATTTTAAGATGTATCGCGGATTTGAAGCAGTAGAAACTCTCACAAGGTCAAATTAATCACTGTTATGGAGCAAGTGCACGATCTCTCCGAGGCCCTTCCATCACAGGCTCCTCTAATTTACCATGTTGAAGTTCTCCAAGATCCTTGCAGGTGAGTAGATAATCCATTCTACGTTTTGACTAGAAACTTGTTCAGTGGAGTTTTGACCATTTGCCATCTGGAATTGCAGCTTTTGCTGGATGATTTATAAAAAAAATACATCTTATCTATCTTTGGAGAAAAGCGTCCATTAATTTTTCCGTTTTTAGAGCTTATATTTTGTCAAATTTCTCTGTAACTGAAGATAAGAGGTTTAATTGAATCAAAACTTAGTACTCCAATCTTTTCTGTCTATAGCACAGCTCGTCCTGGTGTTATAAAAGAGCATGTGAGGAAGTTTTTGATGTACGAAGCAACAGTTTATGGTGACACTACTTTCACAGAATTCACAGATGGGTTTTTATCTGAGCATGTGAAGTCTGTGTGTGTCTCTGATACAGAGATGGTGTCCAAGGACAGGCAGGTTAGCTAATAATTTGTAGATTATGTTCCATCCATAATTTTGTGAGTACTGAAACTATGGTTTGGCTATGCACATAAATTAGGGAAGGTACGTTTTTAATTGGGGGGATGGGGGCCGGGGTATTTCAGAATTTTTTTGCGAAAAAAGTCGTGGCCCTCCCTCTTCTCAGATTTGATTTATGCATGGCCCTTCACAAATACCTAAACAAAAGCATCTGACCCTCCCCCCATCTCCTCCAAGAAAAAGTAACCGGAAGTGAAAATAACTGACCGGAAGTGGTGCTCACAAAACCGCGTGTCAAGAGAGAAATGGTCAACTATGTAAATTTTGCCAGAAGGATGAGACTACCAGCGCTCCATGCCACTTCCAACTCTATGACCATATCCCGACTATGGTAAGCTATCAAACTTCCATTATCTTTCTTGGAGTGCAAACCCCACCAACGGCCATGAACCGGACGACTTAATCAAGCCTCGAGCTCAGATTAAGCTATTGTTTTAGGAAAGTGAACTAGTCAGTGGGGATAGTGAAGCTATTAGAAAGTTCTCAGATAAATACATTGTCCCCAAAAAGCTTGTAGCAGAGTATGCTGAACACCTTGCCCAGATAAAAATGCGTAAGGAGAAGAGGAAAGAGGAGACTGAAAGGGAGCAAACGGAATGGCTGAACCGGGAGTACAATGACATTGACTGGGTTGGACTGTACAACTCCGATAAGCTGTCGTCCTTGAGGGTGGACGGGCTATCCTTGTACTTTTCCCATCACAAGATCACCTTCAAAGGGAAAAAAAGCTGAAAAGGTCGCATTGATCAAAGCGCACATTGGCATGATGTTGTATGATTCCTGAGTGGAGTGTCAACAACCTCGGCAGCCCCCGCTTAGAAATGTGCTGTAGCAAGTGACTTCATCACTTTCCGAGATGGAAACTGACTTGAAAAGTGATGTAGTACATTGAGTTCTCAAGTAGTTCAAGTAACGAATTATCACCGGAGACTGATTTTATACCAGAACCACACGCACAAACATTACCGCCGTCAAAATATGGACGAAAGCAGGCACAGGTCGAGAGAGACAATTACGTTAGTTGGGACAAGATAGCTTTTTGACATAATATTTTGACACCTGTATAAAATAATTTAGATTAATTTTGACTGGTAGCTTTGCTCGTATATGCAAGTTTTAGGTTTCTGTACCCTTCGCCTGTTTGTTAACGAATGAAAGTCAACTAACCGACATGGAGTACTTAATTTTTTCCTTGCCAAAAAAAACTATGACCCTCCTTTGGTTGCATATAAAACAGGTTTGACCCTCCCCAATTTGTAAAATATTTACTTATGACCCTCCCCTCCGAAGCCCCGGCCCACCCCCTCCAGTTAAAAACGTACGTTCCCTTATTCTGGATCCGAGAAAAAGATCTCCATGAATGAGCAGAAATAAATTTTAAAGGCAAGATGTAGACTTGCAACACTTGTCAGATCTAGAAATATCAGAATCTGATGACAAATATATAATTATTAGAAATTGAAAGTTTCCAGTTGTGCTTTTGATTGTCCATGCATTTGTCCAATTTTTTTTCCCGTGAACTTGTAAAGCTGTGTAAAAATTTATAGACACTTATGTATTGAAAAATGTGACTAGGAGTTTTCTAAGTGTAGCTGCATATCTGAAATTTGGTTAATGGAACAGCAAGTTGTACAGAATTCAATTTTGAGAGTTTTAATGAGGTAATTGACCTGCTGGATTTTGACCTGGCTCTCTATTTCATAGCTTTGTGCTTGAAGGTCCATCCAAAGTCCTACTTAGTGGGAGACAAAATCATCTTAGAGTCAAAATGATCATAGATGTATAATAGTTAAATGTTTTGTTTACTATAATAATCATGGAGGCACAGCAGCCTCCTGGTTTAAGTGCTCTTATTCAGATCTAGCGGTCCGGTTTCAAGCTCTCACTGGGGACATTGTGTTGCGTTCTTGAGCAAGACACTAAACTCTCACAGTGCCTCTCTCCACCCAGGTGTATAAATGGTTACTGGCAAGGTTAATGCTGGGGATAACCCTTTGATGGGCTAAGCAGCCCATCCAGGGGCGAGAAGAAATACTCCTTAGTTCATTGCTTCATGTCACAGAAACCAGAGATAATTGCTGGTCTCATGGGTCACTTGGCTTGTATGCAGAATTTTCCTTGCTATATAATGTTATCAGTATAACAACAAGTTCTTGTTATTATTGTTACATGTAAATGTTGTTTTTCAGAGCAATCTCAAGAATTGCAAACTAGCAATCCATGTTTTCCAGCTACATGATGATGGACCAGCAACTGAAGAGTTAGAAGAAGATATCGCAGCTGCCAATCACTGGCTTCTTCCTTGTGGTACGTATCACTCTCTACCTTTGACTGTTTTTGGTCTTTGTCCTTGTCAGAGTGAATGCTATATGTGAACTTCCAAGCTCATACTTATAGAAATGCATGAATGGCTTTTGTTACTTGTACATAAGAAAAAAACAAACATACATCAGTAAGTCTCACTGATTGTTCCGAATTTTGAAAGTTGTGCAAACAAGCACAGAAATAGAGGATATTACACAGTGGCGAGAAGATAGAATTTTATGTTCGCGTGGCAAGAACAATATCAAGAACAATATCCCTCGTGTGTGCCGAGCTTAATGGGTTATAGCCCTTTATACTCATGTGACAGCCCTGCATGGTCTGAGACCCAGACAAATGTTTTTACAATAGAAAAAGAAATTACAATTTATGGCACGGCACTTCTCAGATTTGACATATAACATTACAGTGTAGTTCACAATTGAAATATGTACATTATGTAGTTGTTTACACTAAATTCTCATGCAAATATTTTTCATGCAAAAACGTTGTTTTATATGTATAAAAAGACATAGGTACAAAATAATGTAAATTAAAACAAAATTGATTTTTTTTGTCTTAGAGGATTTTCATGGAATCTGGGATAGTTTGATATTTGATTCCGATGTAAAAGCCCAGGTAAGGATTGAAATAGCTATATAGCTTCACCATCATTATATCAAAGATAAATTGTTATCAATGTATTACAACACTTGCATTAATAAAAATGAAATAATTTTATTTTTCTTCTTTTACAGCTGATTAATTATGCAATGACAACTTTACTGTTCTCAGACAGGTCAGGAATCATTCACTATGTTAATACATACATTAATTTTATAGGTCCAGTTTAGATACTTTCAGTTATAGTGTTAGGGGGAGGGGAGGGGGGGATACTGGTACTGGAAAATGTCACTTGAAATCTAATAGTCAGTGCTTTGGGACCTGGTTTC
>JAHPZR010002227.1:5000-10000 GCA_019787425.1 Platygyra sinensis
TTCCATACATCCTCCATTTATCTTGATTCGCTTAAGAAAATTGTGACTTTTTATGGTAAATAATAAACTGGTGCGACACTCCGTTGAAACGAAAGGTACTGAAGACTTGGCCGGATCGAAACGACTAATGCACCTATCAATGGTTTGCCCCAGAATGGGGGGTTCGGGCAACCCAGGGGAAATTTGACATTTTCAGGTTTCCAAATGTCAATTTCCCCACCCTTGGGTGCCATTATAAGTCAAATTCCCACCCCTGGGGACCACAAATTGTACTTCTTGTAGACACAAATTTATAGTGTAGAATTGTTGAAAATCAACACAGAAGTACATGTATCAGAAGGTGAGAGTAAATTATTAAAAGCACTACTTGTCATCATTGGTGAGATTTGGCCAGGTTTCTGGATTCATTTGTATGTCACACCTGGAATAGGTCATATATTTTCAAATATCGATTTTTGTAACTGAGGTCTAGAATTGACCAGAATTTCATTTAATTTTACATTTGGAGTATACTAGCAAATCTATAAACACAGAGAATATCGAAAACTTATGGCAGGGTCACATCTAGTGAAGACATGCAAGTAGGAAGAAAATTTTGATCTAAATGAGCTTTTGTATGAGTATTTTTCTTCTCAAAGTTGAAGGAGAAATATGTTTTGTTATAGAACTTTAAAGACAGAGCACTGATGGGCATAAAAAAAAAAAACATTTTTGCTTTAAAAAAAAGCAACACAATACTCCCTACAAAGTACTGTATTCTTGGACACGGAAAACTCGCTCACATGAATTCTGGGTATGTTCAAGATGGTGCACCACTCCTCACTCATTCCCAGATCCTCTTGACTTTTCAAGATGGCGGTCAAGTCAAATGTCCCACCCCGGGGATTGTTGTGGATGTCAAAATCCCAACCCACGTGCGCTTTACGAAGTCTAATTCCCCTGGGTTGTCCAAACCCCCCACTCTGGGACAAACCATTGATAGGTGCATAATATCGAAATGACCGAAAACCTTAGGTTCACAGATACTGTTTTTTTTTCTTTTAGGGCGAGGACAGCTCACCTGCTGTCAGTGCTTTTCAGCCAATTCAGGAACTTGGGGCAGGAGCTCCTGCTTGGGGTCAATACAACTTCAATTTTTGTAACAAATTTTAATTTCAAATCTGTGTATGGCAATAGCAGACTGCACACTACAGACTGCAGATTCTTTTAACTAATGTGTCGCATTGCCATATCATAAACAGGGTAGCCTGAGCTCTATTCAGGCTAACTTGAGTCTGCTAATGTCATGCGCAGATTTCATATGTCCTTTAGGGCCTCTTCATATGAGCCCGGTCAACCGGGCTGGCTCGGTTTCCGAGATCTCGCCTCGCCACTCTTTCCTTTGTAAAAATATCGATATGTTCATATGAGAGGCTTGGCTGGCCCGGTTACTGAGATCTCGGTAACCGGGATGAAATTTTCCCCATATGAACACTCCAGCCCGGTGACCGGATGAAACATTTTAGACAAAATAGCTTCGCTCTCACCACATAGCGGCCAAAATGGCATAATTTTGGTCTTGTATGTATTTCCACTTTAGGAGTATGCGAATTAGCTTTATTAGAAAAGTTAAAAGAGTCCACAAAGCTATGACAGTCGCGAACAATACAAGGTTATGTTCCACCATTTCGGTTGTGTTTCTTGAATTCATCCTGGTCGACCGGGCTGAAATTTCCCATATGAACACATCACATAATTTGTCCTGGTTACCGGGCTCATATGAAGAGGCCCTGAATGTGTTGCAATATATACTGTGTTAATTAAAAGATTTATAGAAATTGTCATAGGGTGAACAAGTGATCATGCAAACCTAGAGAAATTTAAGGTTAAGTAGAGCAATATTTGCCATTGATATGGATAGTGGAAGTCTGAAATACTTGTTCCCTGTGATATGCAGGAAATGTTCTTGGGTACTCCCAGGCAGTATTTTTAAATCAGAGGATTTTTACCATTAACATTTTACCATTTTTTAGTATCTCTGCTTTTACAGTGGCCACAGTGAACAAAACTTAAAAATAGTATTCACACCAATTTTGACCATGCTGCAGTTTATATACTAAAACATAAAGAACCTATAGCAACCATATGGACCACATCAATAATCATAATTGCACAGAAACAGTTTATCTAATACACAAATTCAAATTTTGGTGGAAATCACACATACAGAGTCCCATAAAATATTGCGAATACAGAAGTAGTGCATTTTTTGTCATTCTCCTTGGCTTTTCTGTTGTGTTTCAGTACAGGTCCCTAAAAAAATATTGTTTTGGTGACCATGATAATATTGAGTATAACCCTAAAAAAACCCTTAGAGCTTGAAACCTCTGAGCAGCAGATATGGTATATATGCAGAAAAAATGGTGAGATTTGCCTTAGTCTTCTTAGTCTTAGTATCTTGGGTGGTGTACAATTATTTT
Organism: Platygyra sinensis; assembly: GCA_019787425.1. Lineage (NCBI taxonomy): Eukaryota > Metazoa > Cnidaria > Anthozoa > Scleractinia > Merulinidae > Platygyra > Platygyra sinensis. Next base: position 7,460 of record JAHPZR010002227.1, read on the forward strand.
TTCTTTAATGTGTGGAATAATAATTATTATTATTATAATCATGTTCAAACATGGAATTCAGCTATAATTTTAAACTATTTGTGCGAATGATTTCATCACCTATAGAATATGAGCTAGACCGTAGTTTTGAAGTGGAGTCAATCAGAGCTTTCAAATTCTTGTATCAAGAGGCCTAATACAAATGATAGAATTCAAAAATAATTTGGGATTTTGTGGACAAAATAGGTATTAACACTAGATGTACAATGTATGTAGATTTTCTAAGTTATACTTCAATTGAGGCACTACACAACAAATACAATATTTACTTTCCTGAACAAAAAATAATACAGATTTTATTAGGGTTAAAAGCTTTATAAATTTCCATAAGATTAATAATTATACCACACATTTAAATAAATAGGTCTGGGCCACCTATTACAATGTGAAAAAAAAAATCAAGAAAATTTTCCTGTAACATTACACAAATTTTATAACGATCACAATCTGAAACACAATTTCAATTAAGATTTTATGGAGAAAATTTATTATTGGCAGTCATTTGCATGTTCTTTTGCATGATTTTAGTCTTTGATAAAGTATAAGTTTTAATAGAAATTATATTGCTATAAATAAATAAGGATTATATTTTTGATTTTCAGATTTAACATAATAATATAGCTCTGAATTTATCTTAAAGAACTAATATATAATTATATCATGCATGTGTTATAATGATTTCTTATGCCTCAATAAACATATGTTTAGTTATGAACTCGTGTGCTCTATTTAGCCAATAATGTGCATGTAGTTTCAATTTGAATGCATGAGTTCCTTTTCAGCTATGGAGGAGTAATATTGCAGCTCCTAGCTGAAAATCTATGAATTCAGTACAAGTGGAGTTGACACATTTGGAGTTAAAACAACCCCTAAAAGGGGTTCTTTCTTGGTGTTATAATAACTCCAAGTAGAGTAAAATCAACTCCAGATTTGTAGTTAAAATTTACGAGTTGAAATAACCCCGAAAAAGGAGTAATTTTGAACCTAAATTTTTAACTCCGATTTTGGGGTTTAAATAACTCCACCAGAAGTAAAAATAACTCCACATTAGGAGTAAAAGTTACACCGATATTGGGTTTAAAATAACTCCCACTAAAAGAGTTAAAATAACTCCAGAAAAGGGATTATTTTGAACCGAAAATTTTAACTCCATTTTTGGAGTTGAAATAACTCCACCAGAAGTAAAAATAACTCCACATTAGGAGTAAAAGTTACCCCGATATTGGGTTTAAAATAACTCCCACAAAAGAGTAAAAATAACTCCAGAAAAGGGATTATTTTGAACCGAAAATTTTAACTCCATTTTTGGAGTTGAAATAACTCCTTGAAAATTACTGTGCAGTGGATAAGTGTTAAAAAACAAACCAAGTTATCCGCTGGATAATGATTTATCCGGTGGATAGCGTTATCCAGCCTTTGAACCGCCTTTGAACAACTGAGGCCTAGCCTGTGGTTGGGATCGACCACAAGCCAGAAGCATCGTGGGCTCTGGGGAAGAGAATAATCTGACATCAAATCACTCCTTTCTTCCTTGTTTTGCTTTTGTCCTATGCATTATGAAGACAGCTGTGCCGTTTTACATGGATCACAAACAAACTTTTCTTTAAGAAACAAATTACACCAACACATTACTCGTAGCATAGTCTAAACTCGATATTTCTATCTTTCCACCAAATATAAGTGAATGTTTCTACATCGGGAACTGCGTACAGGCGATCAGGCAATAGTGATATGGAATAAAAAGTCCGAACCTAACAAGAAACACTGCTTTTCGTTTAAACCTCCACCCTAATCCGCACCTACTGTAATCACAATTATTACTCCATCTTATCAAGAAATAGCCTTCATTAAAACTAAAACTATAAAAAATGCAAATCAATGCCACTATCTTAACTAATTCCTCACATGTACAGATCCACGATTTCACACAATTGATCTCCATCAAAAAGCTTACAAACACAATAACTGTGCCACCAAGCGTCCCCTAAGATCATAGATAAACTTCCAAAAAAACAGTGGAACCTTGATTTAACGAACCTCTATTTAACGAAGTCCTCGATATAACGAACCATATTCTCTATCCCGGCCAAAGTTGCAGTAAAATGTATGGAATAGAACCTACATAAATCAGCGATAACATCGCAGGTTTCCACAACAATTCATACCATGAGGTTGCTCTAAGGAGCCTTTGATTTAAAAATAAAATAAAGGTTTCTTTTTGATTATTAATAATTTTATATATAATAATCATAATCATCCACGGGGTTAATTACACACAAAAGAACGTTAAGTGGGAGCTGAAAATTATAAGTCTTGTTATGTAGAGACTAGAAAGTGTGTTCTTTCAAATCTGTGTTTTGGCTGGGTTAATCCAGAAAAGTTCAAATATCACACAGGGACTGAGGGAATTTCATGCAAGTGTCCCCTCCTCCCCGGAATTTCCATTTTTTGAATAGAAACCCCCCACCCCTTCGGAATTTCCATAAGTTTTATGCACTACAC
>JAHPZR010002227.1:15000-19223 GCA_019787425.1 Platygyra sinensis
GCCCTTGAGGGCGAAGGGTCTAATTGTTTTAGTATCACCCAACTAGTCGGACAGAAAAGGCAGTAATAAAGTTAGCGAATGCAAGTTGAAGAAATATTTATTTGGGGGAAAAAACGAAAGAAAAAACGGAGAATTTCGCTACTCGATGACTATTACCATTAGACCACTAGTAGCGTAGCCAATCAAAATGCAGGATTTGCATTAGACCACTAGTTGGGTGATACTAATAAAAATTAGCCAATGAGCGCGCAAGAAAATCTGCAGTTATCGTAAAAATATGGTATCGATGACAGCACTGGTTTGATAAACGTTTGTTCCCTTAACTTAAGGCGGGGGGTCCACCTGAAAGCCGTATTTTGGCTGGGTATTATGTTTTTAATGCAAATATCTCGTTTACGTTTCAAGCAATCAAGAATCTCTATGCTCATTTCACATATCTATGTTTTGGGTTGTTTTGTAAATTTTTTGGTGATTTTTAGGTATATTTGGAGATAAATAGTTTTTCTCAAAGGATTAGTGAAATTTATGGAAATAGGAAATTTTGAAGATTTGGTGTTGTTTTAATATTAGAGTTTGAAGTTAAAAATTGGTAGATACACTGAATTGTTCGAGCAATTGCGCATGCACTGCATCTAACTGGGTTCCGGTAACAAAGAAAAGCTGAGGATTGCTGAGTTCTTTGCATCATTACCTTTTCTAACATATCTTTGTAATAAAAGACTAAAGCCATCCATACGCTGCCTTCAGTTATAGAGAAAAATAGCACAGATAGTGCGGCTGTTGAGTAAATAAAATGATCGCTCCATTGACGGCATGTTTGTTTTTTTGCAATCCTTGTGCGCGCGCGAAAACTATGATCGGTCTAGTCAATATAATCGTTCGGAAAGTCCCGCCTCTCAGTGAGGTCGTCGGCAGGGTTAAAAAATATTGGAATCTCTTAGGAAAAGTTCAGGGAACGTTTTGATACGTTCGTGAAACCCTCGGGCAATTACAATTTGCGAGTCATCTGAAATCTTCGAAGAATGGTCCAAATCTTCGAAAACGTGTGAAAATGGCCACCATGGACAATCGTAACACAACACATGGCGTAGCCACCTATCAAAGGTCAAAGAACCTGACAATGACAACATTTAAAACAATGGTGAATACCAAGGAACCAGTCTTGGGCAAGACCGTGCCGCAAAGTGCTTTCCGATTGAAGACTCATCACTGTCATCGGTGAACACAGCCAGCAAAAAGAGCCGGGAGAGTGACTTTGAGCGTACTCTGTCTACTCTGTACGTGATTTGTTGTTATTTCGGACACGGTTTATTATTCATTATTCTTTTACGGAAACCAAATAATTCTTTATTCTGAACGTCCAAACCCTAAATATTCCTTATTCATTTTGTTTTTTAAGCCGTTATTCATTATTCCGCTTCCACCCCCGAAACCTCTGTATGATACAGAATCTTTCACTTAGTAAAAACTGAACTGCGGAACTATCAAGGAGTTGCTTGCCTGAGTTAAAAACTTGAGACACGGTTCTATGTGATATTATCACTAATGATATTGTCAAAATGCATATGCTGGACAATCTGTCATTATATGCCTTATGTGTGAAGATACAAATAGAAGTTAGTTATAAATAATTAACCGATGAAGAAAGAAGATGGACCATTGTGCTTTGCCAGAAATTTCCAGCGTAATTTGTGCCAAATGTATTTTTTTGTTATAGCTTTTACACATTAACTTCTAAATGACTGAAAATGACATCTTGATTTCAGCAGGTGCAGAGAAGGAAAGTAAAGTATCCTTGGTTGGCTTTCTTGAGGGAGAGTGGTAAGGTGTCTGGAATTATGGAATTGTGTTAAATCAGTGCGTAAAGGAGACTACCACATATAGAGTCAACTCCTTGCAGTATGCTGCTTAGCTTGCTAACAAGCTGTACAGGAGATTGTATTAATGTATGTCACACACTTCAGAGATGACAGAGAGATTCTGAGGGAGAGAAATTAACTATATTTGAATGAACAGTTAAAGCTTATTTATTTGTCCAGGTCACTAAACCTGTTGTGTTAAAATTAAGTCCCAACTCAACTTGGCAGCTCTCACAGAGCTAAGAAGTGCACCTGTGATTTTGTAATTGATTATTTGATTATGAAAGAAATAGTAGAAAACTCTTTGGATAATATGGCTTCTATGAATTGTGTAAGACAGTGAAAATGAAACAAAAAACATATTTACTTTTATAAATTGTAATAAAGTGTTATTCACAAGATCTTCTTTAGATTGATTTACCTGTAACAATGAGAGGCCTACCCTGAGACAATGATACGAAAACGAAAATGAAGTGCTTTTTTGTATGTCCTGCTTATATTCACAGGTACAATCAAGGAACTTCATGTAAGCTTCACTACAGTGTATCTGGATAAACATGGCTGCTGCTGCACCTTCATCCCTGGCCAGCTCTGTAGAGAAGACAAATGGAGCCAAGCTGAGCAGACTTCTAATTGATGGCGGAACATTGGTTCTAAGGAATGTCTTTGATAGATATCATCTTCCTGCAAACCTGGCTGCTGGTCTTAAAGCAAACTATCTAACTCTTGACTCTCTTAAAAGGAAAAGGGTTTTACATAAACCTCAGTGGGATCTACTGTTCCCACCTGGTGGAGCCACACCAGACTCCAAAACATTTGATATCACTCTTCTGTTCCTTCTTCTGACCAACATTTGTGGACTATCCCCTCCCCTCTCAGGGTGGCACAAACCACCACCTTCAAGTGACACCTCTCTTGAGGCTAACCTTACTCGTATTAAGCTGTATCGTAATGAGCTGTATGGTCATGTGACGTCCACAGGCGTTCAAACAGCTGTGTTTAATGTCAAATGGCAGGAAATCAGTACTGTTCTTGTATCTCTTGGGTTGAATCCGGTTGAGCTGGCAAGATTAAAGTCAGAGCCTTGCGGGGAAGATTATATCAGCGCTCTAATCGAGTGGAATAAAAGTGACGCGGAGATTAAGTCACAGTTAGGAGAACTACGTAAGAGGCAACAAGAAGCAAGCCAGATGCAAGAGGAAGACCACAAAATTCTTCAAGCTACACAGCAGGCATTTCAAGATTCACTGAAGACCCTAGAAAAGCATCTCGAAAGTTTGCAAGCGGTTAAGCAAGCTGTTGACAGCTTGAAAGAGGGAAAAGATGCAGGAACAGAAGAGCAAGTCCTACAGAATCTCGCCAAGTCTGAGTTCAAAGGAGATATTGAGTATCTTGTGGAACGATATCAACAAGGCACTCGTGAGTGGGTGTTTAACGAAGTTGAAAACTGGTTAGACGACAGAAATTCTGAAAACCGCGTAATGGTGATCAGTTCAAATGCAGGCATGGGGAAGTCGGTCATCTCTGCTGTTATCTGCAAAAGAATGCAAGAAGCTGGCAGACTGTCAGGAAGCCACTTTTGTCAACATAACAATGCTCGGTACCGAAATCCTCAACTGATGCTTCAGTCCTTGGCCTGTCACTTGTATCATGCCTTGCCAGAGTACAAACAAGCTCTTGTGAAACAGCTGTCAAGAACTCTTGGTAAAGATCTTAACAGCATGGGCGTGGAAGAACTGTTTGCGCTGCTTTTTAAAGAGCCTCTAAGCACTGTTGCTGATCCTGGAAAACACATGCTCATGGTGATAGATGGCTTGGACGAAAGTGATTACCAAGAACGCAATGAGCTACTTGATGTTCTTGCAAGCCACCTTTGCAAGCTTCCATGCTGGATTCGATTCCTTTGTACGACCCGACCAGAGAGGAGCATTGCAGAAAAATTAAAACATTTGAAGCCATTTCAACTGGAATCAAATGATGATAAGAATATGGAGGATATCAAGCGTTTCATTGAAAACAGGACACGACATCTGATTAAACCAGAAAAGAAAGGCGTCATTGTCGAAAAGCTTGTCGAAAAATCTGAAGGGCTGATGCTGTACGCCTATTTTCTTGTTTTATTTATTGAAGAGAATAAATCAATTCTGGAGCAAGAAATTCTTGATGGTAGCTTACCATTAGCAATTTCTTCAGCCTATTATTCTTATTTCAAACGACTAGAGAATGAACTTAAGAAGGAAGTCGGCGTCAACGAGGAGGATTTTCTGAACCTTCTTTCTGCTGTTATCGCCTCTCAGGAGCCCATGCCAATTGACTTTGTTTCTAAACTATTGGGACCCAATGCCAGCTCACCACTTGCAGCAA
>JAHPZR010002231.1:0-70000 GCA_019787425.1 Platygyra sinensis
AAAGAAATTTGACGCCAAGTCTATTAATTTTCTCAAAGTTTTTCTTTTGAAGTCTCGGAAGAATGTATTTTTTTTACTATTCAACACGTTTCCGTAAAACGTAGTGTACAGCGCCGCAAATGATCCACAACCGCGAATGATCCCCAAACCGGAACTGATCCCCAAATTGAACCACAAATGATCCCGAGCCGAAAAGGATCGCCGATGTGGACCGCAAATGATCCCCTCGGAAAATGAGGAGTAGCATGGAATGCATCATTTTCTCTTGTATGGAGTTTGTTCCTCGGGTAGAGATTTCAATTTTTTTTATAATAAACTGAAACAAGCCATAATTGACCATATTCTGTATAGATATAATTCTCATGATAAAATAGTTCTTCGGATAGATTGCCTTGTAATCGGCTTTGCTTATATATAACCATAATATTTCAGTGATAACAATTTAACCTAAGCGAAACTTGGGAACGGTAATTAAAGTCAGATCAGTCACTCAATATTCTGCATCTCAAGTTACTGACCTAAATCATAGTCAGTAGCTAACATTGGCTAAATCGTGTCTTATTTTCTCGCGTGCACGTTTGGTCATATCCTAGATGCTATTGACTTTCTAAGTGCGGTTTCCGGTTTTGGTTGTACGTAGGCTCGAACCAGCGGCTAGTAATCGAGCCTAGGTTGTACGCTAATCACACCAAACAAAAAAAAAAAAAGAAAACTCCGATACCTAGGTTTGTAGTGGTATAAAATTAAGATTGTTCATGAAGCAAGACTTCTTTGGCGTGGAAATCTTATCTTACACGAAAACGGCTTACGGCTGTCAATCTACTTTTATTTGGTAAAGATTTCCCGTGTCTCGGTTTTCCGCACATGATTCCCACGAGTAATGATGGTGAGTGTTTATTTACAGATTGCCAAACATACATGTACTATGCAAGTTGGCCAGTCAGCGCTCCTGTCCAGAAATCATTAGTATGAAATTTCTGGTTGTAAATTGCAGATGCGAAAGCCAAACCAACCTCTAAATGAGACGCGGACGGTCTAGCTCAGAATATCATTCATAGGACTAAAGCATGAACATGTCACGATTGCTCTACTGGTGGATTAACACAAATTTGTTTATGTCGTCGTATGGTAGCATTAAGCTATTGAGAGCTATTATCGTTGTAGACGGAGCCAATTGAAGCTGCAATATTTCCATGATTTTTCGGAAAAATTGTCAAGAGAAAATGAGATGGAATTATTTATCTTAAGAATTATATTTAAATGTTATAGTTTACGTTGTCAGCACCTTTTCTTTACATTTATTTAAGTTATCGTTGGATATTGAAAAATGAATAAATAGATAAATTAAAAAATAATAGTATTAACTCCATGCTATTCCTCGTTTTCCGGCGGGATCATTTGCAGTCCACATCGGGGATCATTTGCGGTCCAACTTGGGGATTTGCGGTCTGGGGATCATTTGTGGTCGGGCATCATTTGCGGTGCTGTACAATAGTGCAACACCATCGTAACGACGAGAGTTCTTGACATAGTTTAGAAATGGTTTGAGAAGGTAAAAATAATTGTGATCACAACGTATATCTGGCAGGGTTGAAATAGCAGTTTTGAACAGAAGGATTTTTAGTAGTGGCTAGACTACGAGCAGTCTCTTTTTGGCAAAAAATCCGTGGGGAAGGAGTAAAAATAAGTAGGCGTGCGAACAAGACTGTCCGCGCGTCACGTGCGAGCGTCCAATTCCCAATTGCCTGCGTAGCAAGCGTTCCTGCACGAGCCGAACGAAATATAGGGCCGCGAGGAGTTTTCCCATTCAGGCCGCGCGGAAAATGGGGCGAGAGCAAAAAGCACGCGCGGGAAATAGGGCAAAAAGCGAAAACTCCTTCTCGCGGCCCTGTATTTCCTTCGGCTCGTACGGGAACGCTTGCTACGCAGGCAGAAACCACGAAGGCGACGCCAAGGACAGCGTTGAGTAAAAAAAAGGAATTTATGTTTTACCTACCAATCTCGAGACACTCTAAAATCATTTTCTTTCTTGATCACTTTTAAAGCTATCGCAAAACTAAATCAGGAATACAGCGATCACTTCAGTTGAAAGAAAAATTCCAAAAAATAGCCGTCTTGGTTCACTTGCTCCAGACGTAGGCAAAATTTGGTCATTTCACGTTGTTGTCTCGTAGAGAACGGCTAAGAAATGTACCAAGAATACTAACGCACGTGCACCGCCATTGTGCTGCTCATTATTTTTTTTGTTTTTAAAGACGTTCCCGTGACGTTGCGGTCGCGGCTTCGTAAACTCCCCACTAGAGGCTCACAGCATCGCCGCTCCGCCCAGCGCACGTCAAGATCACAGTCACGCTCCCACTCCAACAGTGGAACCTCGATTTAACGAAGACGCTGGGGACCAGCCAAATTTGTTTGTTAAATGGAGGGTTCGTTATATCGAAAACCTCGATATAAAGAATTTGAGGGGAAACGACCAAAATGTTCGTTATATCGAGGTCATAGTTAATGATTGATTTGTAACATAGGTGACTTCTGTCACGCAATTCAATGCAACTTTTGTCACCCAGAAGTGCCACGTTTTGAGGTGTAATTCATTAAACATGGCGGCTTTCAGTGTAAATTATTATTACTTTTGAGCAGACGTGCAGCTTTTGTTTACTGTACAATAGAACGACACTTTTGAGAGTGGGGATTTAAAAATGTTGCAACACAGACGTTATGCAGAAAATTGTCAATGTAAACAAGGAAACGGGCTTTAGTGTTGTTATGTTGCACTACCCAACATTTCCGGATTTCAAAGATTTAAACGTTTTTGCTTTAATATCTGTACCTTTGTCAAAGCAGTTACATAACTGATATCAATGATAATCAAGAGTTTCTTCAGTTTCTTCTCAACACGCGAGTTGCGTTCGGTGCATAACAAAATGGTTGACGCTAGAAAACAAAAACCAGCAGCAGTTTATGCTTAATAAAAGTAGATTGCCTCTGTGGTTTGGCCTGCATCCTCAAAAGTGTGTCCTCCATTGACGAGAGGGAACACAGAAATTCTCGCTCTTTTGCACCTGACTTACCATCAGAATTTAAAAGATTTGTTGACTGTTGATCTGTTCAGCGTTTATCTTCTGTCGCGTGTTGGCATTATGATTCGTTGTATCGAGGTAGATTTTACGTTTGGGCTTCCGGATTATGTTCGTTATATCGAAAATTTCGTTATATCGAGGTTTTATTCGATACATTTTACTGTAATTTTGGCCTGGACATAGGATATCGTTCGTTATATCGAGGACTTCGTTAAATAGAGGTTCGTTAAATCGAGGTTCCACTGTACTTGTTTTCCGTTCTTTCCGAGCAAAAGGGAGACTGCTGGCAGTCTAGTAGTGGCCGGTTTCCATTTCATAGCCCAGTATTAGAATAAGGCATTTATATAATGGAGTTATATAGACCTGATCTGACGATAAATTAGCCAACGGAAGTCTTGAGAGCTCGAGCAGAAGAATTCATGGGAAAAATTGGTTGATGGTCCATCGTTTGGAAAATTGATTCCACAGGTAACGCAAGCGTAATATAAGGGTTTGTATGGTGAACTGTGGCTGAAATACCTGGAGTTTGGAAAACCGGGTCGGCAAACTGTAATTTTTTTAGTAACTTTTCACAACTTCCCCTATCTAATATTAGCTTGTTTGCTGTGTTGTTCACGGGTGATGTCAGTTTTTTTGCTTGTTTTCTGGTTAGGGATTTGTGTAGAAGTGGACGTAGACATAATTACCACCCCGCCCCGTCCCGTCCCGTCCCTATGTTTTTGTCATAGTTATTCGAAATTATGTGTTACGAAAAAGTGTGGCGTGGCTTGCGTGACTCGTCTAGAATCGCCTGGAACTTTCTTGCATATTTACTTAGTATCATGTGACAGTGATTCAGCAGCTCTTTTAAGCCGTTTACTGACCTATGTTGCTGTAAATAGATTTATGTTGTAATGTTCCTTTATTTAGTCGAGCCACAAAGTTCTAGTGTCTTATGCTCATAAGTGCATAAGCCGAACCGGTGTAACGTTTAGAGAGAGGAGTGTTTTTGGAGAGGATGGTTTTAGGAGAGAGTACGTGTAAAGTTTGGCGGAGGCCGTGTTTATTGAGGTGTGACAAAAGTCGCGTGCACATTTGGCAGAGGCCGTGTGTTTATACAGGTGAGACGGAAGTCGAAGTGTAATTTACAAGCTTAGTGTATGCTTGTTTGTGAAGTCTTGTGCGAAGTTTACTACTTTTGTTTGCAATAAATAACTCGTAACACAGTGTCCGCCTAAAGCTGGTTTCGATGCCGTTTAGCCGTTTAGTTTTTGATATTGGTCACCTTGAGCAAAGTTTCCCAGAGAGCACCATGTAAAGCTCTGAGATGGGACAAAGTTATTACGATTGGCAGAGTCTGCATTCTCCAATAACGTATTATATTCTCGTTTCATTTGGCTAAACGGATCCCTAATGACCCTGATCCGGGCTGAGACAGAAAGCTACGACATTGTTGGCTTTTCTAAGGTGACCAGTAAGCCTTTGGCCTCGGGAACAGTCTCTTAGCAGTCAAATGAATTAGGTGAGAGCAAACTTCTAGGTGAACTTTGACCCGGGCCAAGGCCAATGTGGTTCCCGCCGAGCGCGTGACTCTTTATCCGAGAACGTGCATAAGACGAGTGTAAGAGAAAAGTCCAGAGGTGTTTATTTGCCAATAGGTTCTTCCGAGTTATTTGATGGTATTTCCTCTTTTTTTTGCAACGACATTTATGAGCACTTAAACTCGCTTAATTACAAAACTCTCTTTTAGTTTTTAGTTACAATAACTACATTACTTATTCGATATGATATTTCGCTTACGTCGAACGTGAGAAGATTATGCGTGGTTGTGGGTAGTCTTATCAGTGCCGCGAAAGTGTGTGATTTCCGCATAGTGTTGACAGGTATGTGATCGGTCGTTAAACTGCGGTTTCTCCAAATTAGCCTGTGCCAGGCATTAACATCTTTTAGTCGGTGTTTAGCTTAGCTGACCGTAAGTTGGAAAAGCAACTCTCGACTCAGGAAAATTGGATCTAGTTCTAGTTTCAGCGGGCTCTAATGGCATTGAACCATAGGCCAGTCTTTGTGGTGACAATTTGTGCAGTATGTTTCATTCAGTTTGTTGTCTATTCTATGCGAAATCCTGTTGTTTATCGGATCGCGAAAAAAAATAGTGTTTTGCTGACAATTTAAGTTGCTATGTAAGCCTTAACCAGGCACTCTTTCACTGCAGCTCTCTCAACTTAAAAGTTTCTAGACTGAAATGACACCGCTTTGAAACTTTGCCGGAAGTGAGGTTACTCAACAAATGCCCTAAAATTTGCGTCATTTTAAACTTCGACTCTTTGGAATGCTTCTAGGGACATTAACTTACTGCCCGGCGTCAGATATAGGCTTTTATTCGGCCTTTGGAGGAATTTTATTGTTTTTAATTGCCAGCTAGTAGAATGAGTCGTTATCGCTGTTAACTCTGTTTTCAAAAATCCAAGTATAACGGTTTATATGATGAACTGTGTGTTGTATGGAAATAAAGAGATGACATTTTAGTCGTTCAATGTATGGGATATTTACCAAATAAATACACTTGAACATTCAATGTTGTCAATTTTTTTCTCATCCTGGAAAGTTAAAACGAGATTTGAGCGAGTTTTGATATATTTTCCCTACCGCGCACCACAGTAGAAAACTTCTATATTTCCGCCACTGTTTACCATATAAACCTCTATATTACGCTTGGGTGACCTGTGTTGATTCATACTCGTTTAATGAAATGCAAAGTTTTAATTTCAGGGCAAGCTACCCAAGCCTTTCCTTTGATATAATAAGGACACAAGCATCGTACGGCTCTATCCATAGCATAAGCTTTTGTTTTTGGCAGGATCGGAATTCCTAGTGTTTTCAACAGTGTAGCTGGACATTTCGGACAAATCATTCGAAATAATTAAAATGGGGCTGTACTTTATTGCAAGAAATTGCTGCTTATGAAACATGATTAGCGACTACAATAAACCTTGCCTGTTTTTATTGAGCTAAAGTTTGTTGAAAGGCAAGCAAGAGCAAAATGTTCATTTTCATATATTTTCACACGTTAAACTTTAGCCTAAAACAGTAGACCTTGGCACGAGCTCAGGGGAATAAGCCGCAGAAACTCTGTACTGAGGTCTGTAGTTTCGGGCTGAAGTTTAATATAATAACATTGGTCGATTTTTAAATGAAAATGAAATGATATCAAGGTTTTACTCACCAGTTCCCTTTCCCTCTAAGAATACAGGATTAAAGGAGGCAGTCTCACTTTACACCAGGACTTTGTCTGAAGGATAACAAAAAACTGAAATCATTTTAGGTTTACTTACACTTGCACTTCTTAAAGGTCCATGTTAAAATTACACTGAAAGAAAACAAACGAGGAAATCAAAACACAACAAAACCATAGAGGAAGATCAACGAACAAAACTGAATGTCGTTGAGGATGGTTGTCTAATTTCTAATGTTTTACCTCCTAGCATCACGTGACTATAAAGACAAACTAAACTGAAATGTTTCAACGGATGTCAGACGTACAGAGTAGAAATCCACGGCAAAAAAGTAAAGAAGCAGATGAAGATAAACCTATCAATCTTACAATTCACTAAGAAAGGTAGAATTGCCAAGTTGTAATCAAAAACAAAGATCAACGCATAAAACCGAAAGCTACAGCTGAAAATATATCCACATGTGTGACAATCATGGCAGAATAAGAAAGAATTACAAAATTAAACTGAGAGAGAACAATCGAGAAAAGCAAAACGAAACAAAACCATCGGGAAGATCAACAAACAAAATTGAAAGTCGTCGAGGATGGATGTTAAATGCATAAATTTCTGCATTGAAAATTCAAACCCTTTCTTTCTCTATTTGTACAACACGTGTGTTCTCTGAATACATATATTGACCAAAGCTACTTACTTTTCTAACCTTTATGTGAGATGTAAGAATCAGAGTGAGATCCCACTCGATCCGCGTCAGGAACAGGGGACGGTCTTCCCCTAGAAAGGACCATAGTACATTATAGGGAAATTCACAGTTAACCATCAAATGAGAGATTCCGAAAGACGATATCTTATATCTGGTTTACTGTTAACTGACTGTCCTTACCGTTTTATGAGATGTTAATTTCAGAATAGCGTCCAAATCAATCTGGGTCAGCAAAAGAGATATTCCTTTGAAAAAGACAACTAAGCATGAGTGCTTTTCAATTTTTTTCAATGTACAGTTTGAAGACGAAAATAATATTTTCTACACGATATTTAACTTTTACTACACTGTATTGTTGAGTCCCGTTTCACGTTTTTTACAATTGTTTTAGTTAAAACTAAAAAACGATGTTTACTTCATTGTAACTAACGATAACGCAGAGACTCTTGGAAATGTTTTGAAAGCTGAAATCAGTTATTTTCATTCTGCCTCGGATTTTTGTATACGAAAAACGACAGTACTAAAACTAGTAGACATTATTAGAATTAAGTGCTCTTAATTAAGCATTCACGCATATGACAGTTTAAGGCCAAACACGTTGAATGATTGTATTTTGAATGATCATATTCACAGTCAAACATGATTGCTGATTATCATTGACAGTTTTGTTCCTTATTGAGTACAAACACTTTTTTATACGAAACCGATAACACTCTCAACTGCATGAAGGTTGTTTAGATTTTGTGAAGAAAGAGTTAGGTGACTAGAACTGAGGAATGTTAAAACATCAAGGTTCCACTCACCACTTCACTTCTGTTCAGAGTATCAAAAAGTACAAACTTAACAGTTATGTCCACACAAGAAGCTTTTCCTGCAAGAAAACAAAGTCACTGATAATCGTTCGCTAGTTTTTTTTTTCCGTAATCCGACGGTGTTTTAACTTTTAACTACAAGCAGCTCAAATAAAATATGGATAGCTAGATTCTGATCCATATGTTAACTTGATCACTATAACGATAAACTGGAGCACTTAAAAATCAAATTACTTTTCCACTCTTACATATTATATTTTACACCAGCATTGTGTATTGTATTACAAGGCCTACAACACCAAGCATCACGAAGCTTAAACCAGTTGAGTTTGCCGGGTTTATATTCTTGAGCAATTACAATTTACACGTGCTAAAAATTCATGTCTATTTGAAATGGCATAGATTATCTTAATTCAAAAACACTTTTTTAACAACCGACTGTACTTACCCTTCCAAAATGGCTTTAAAAGTCCAAAAAAGGTTCCGAACTCAGTTAAGTTCTAATCAGAATGGGATTCAAAGTTTCAGTGTGCATCAGCTAAAATGAAATCTACGTCACAAACATAACGATGACATGAGAAATATCACACTTTCGAACCGTCGGATAAGCTTTCAATTTCGACTGCCCGTGAAATCTTTTTTTGTAACACACAGTCAGCACGTTTCATTTGTGTTTCAGTTTTATTCCCAATTCAAGTCACAAAACACGAGTTGGCTACACGTTTCAGTTATCTTACTATAGAGTACACCTACTTGTATAAGAAAGAGAAGATGAAAGTAAGAGAGTTTATCCCCCGTAGAAGTCCTATTTCCAGGCTAAGCACTATTAACAAATTTTTTGTTCACTTACAGAATCAGAAATTCCAGCCTTACACGCTACGCGTGGCAAGATAAGCCGCGGGAGAACTGGTTACTATATTGCAAAAATTCTTTTTCTTTGGCCATCGTAGCTTTTTAAGAAATAGCACACAAACTGCAGCGACAAAGATAACAATAAAACGCTTGCGATCTTGTCTGAATGAACTGACGAAGTTGTTGTTCCAGAATGGTTATCCTGCTTTTGTTATCAATTACAACATGTGATGTTTAACAGACAGCAAAACAGACCGAGGAATCCAATCACAACAGTTCCCAAAAGGGAAACAAACTCAGTTCTACCTTATTTACGAGTACAAAGTAAAATTGTTACCAAACAGCTTAAGGCCTACATTAATAAATTTTATGGCTGCATTGATCTTGTGGTGATTTTCCAAAGCGCTCATCGCATCAAGTCCTTTTTTTCCCTACAAAGATGAAATCAACCGTTCCCAAATGTCGAAAGTAGTGTATAAAGCGAGTTGTTGGGACTGCCAAGATTTTCACTTTGGAAAAAGAAAACGTAGATTGCATGACAGAAAAGCTGAACATTTTAAAGGGATCACAAGTACCTGTCATGCATCTGCCCTCACAGACCACGTCACGTCAACTGGTCACAACTTACAATGGGACCAATTTGAGAAATTAGCAACAGGTCGGTCTGATACTCACTGCAAGATAAAGGAGACTATACTAATTCAGGAACTCAAAGCTACCCTAAACGATAATGTCAGCAGCGAAAAGCTTTATCTGTATTAGTTTGCATCTTTTATATGCAAATTTTTCTCAGCTTTTGTCATTGTTATTGTTAATTAGTTAATTAGTTACTTATCTTAAATTTAAATTTGGTTGTTACTTGTATTCTAAAGGGTCACTTCTGAAGATATATGTCAAAACATACGAAACCCCAACTTAAATAATTTCGTTTTCCAACCTGGGTTTATTGTTATGTTTGTCACTGCTTTTTGTGTGCTATTTCTTGAGGGATTACCCTTAGAATAGGGTCTGCATGGGTGGTTAACGTCCACCCTTGATTTTTTTTCTCTAATGGAGGTCGCAAGAAGCTTAACTGGGTTTTGCTCAAAAGCCCTCTGGTTTTAGCTTTGAGAGTGGGGAAGTTACGTTACGACTAAAACAGAGACCCGGCACCCCAAGTCAAGTTATAATGTGCTCCAGGCTCTCCGCTGGCGAAAACGTAGTCATCCGAAAAGCCGGCTCTATAGCTATTAGCCACCTCCGCTATGATGTTCAAAACTTTACAAGGATTTAATCAACAACCACTGTACGTGTATGCTTTGTGACAGTTGACACATTTGTTCTGATGTTTTATGAAGATAGCCGGCTTAAACTATTGTAGTTCTAACTAGTATATTTTTAAGGTAATCTTTATTGTATATTTTTGGACATATCCAGTTCATGATACCAATATCAAATTTCAATCAGTACGGTGATTAGCCCAACAACCCAACAAGAGTAACAGTTATCGGGGAAAATAAATAAATTTCTCCCATTTTCCACGTGGAGAGGTAAGGAACCGTCTTCAAGACTATGATTCTCTTTTGCTTTTGAAATTCAAGAGCGTTTAGAAAATCTTATTACTTATTACTTTATAGTATGTAAAAATAGGCACGTAACTGGTGGAATTCTAGAAAATAGCCTCGTAAATTACTTGTTTTATGGGCGTACGGGCAAAAATTGGATCGGAGCGGTCACAAAGGCATTCTCAGTGCCATATTCGAAGATCTCTATTCTGAACGACAGATAAATGTGTTCTGTATGCTATTTCGATTAGGAATATCTTGAATTGTGGCGGAGAAAGACTGAAGCAACTGTAATAAATTCCAGTCTAACCGAATTGTGAGGAGAACATCACTATGGGCAGCCGTTACCACCAAAAATACAAACCATACAAACAGTCTAGAATGAAGAGAAATGGTTAAAATGTCCTCTGTTAGTTAGCATAGTTTACATGGAAATGATATAGTTACAATACCGTTGAGTCAGTAATGTTGCAGGGAAGGATATAGGAGGAGGGTGCACGGGGTGCGCACCTCCCCCCCCTCCCCCCCCCCCCCCGCACTGAGATGAAGCCTTCTTTTTCGTATTCGCTTGTTTACCTCACGTCATTCCTTAGAGGTGCACCCCTTCCTAAGTAAAATCCTGGATCCGCCCCTGAGTTTTTGTTGGAATGGGAAACTCAACCAGTAAATGGTTCAACCAACAGTTGTGTCTGCCGAAACAGTACAATGAACACACGATTCAGTCTAAATGTAAATAGTTTAGCCCCAGTTAAATGGTGTAACATAGAAAGAAGTGGTCATGTCAAAGAAAGAATAGGCTACCTATCACTGTTCCAGCTGCACAGCGTATTTGTAACTGGGATAGAGTGATGTCAAATGGCAGGGACCGCGGAGAGGGAGAGCTTGGTGGCGGCCCCACCACTTTTTTGCGCCCCTGCCCCCACTTTTTGCGCTAAAAAGAAAGGTAATTAAAGTAAAAAAAAGACTTGAAACAAGTTTTTTCCGTCTATATTCCGCTATATTCTCTGTATTTTACTCTGCTCTAACGGAAGAATGGAGAGTGTCCCTAGAAGAAAAGCTGCAACCAGTATAGAGGAAGAATAGTTGGTTGTCAAGCACAAATGCAAACCTTCGACTTTTTATTTGGGCTAAGTCTTTGAGAGAGGTTATTTTCTCACTCTGATAACCTATCTAAAACCTTGCAGTCGACGAATATGTCTGCAGTCAGTGGACAACGTTTAGCGCAACTCACTAAGTCAGTACTAGAGAGCATCCGAAATAACGATAGCTTTTCAGCATTCTACTCAGTAGTCCTTCGCAAAAGCAAAAATCACGCCATTTCTGATCAACTTCTTCCACGAAAGCGTCGAGCCCCTGCAAGGATCGAGGTCGGAAAAGGACAGCCAACCTTTCCCGAAACACCGAAGGACCACTATCGGCACATCTACTTTGAGGCTATTGATCTGATAGTTAATGCCATAGAACAGCGCTTTAGTCAACCAAGCTTTGCAGCCTATGCCAAAGGTAGAGTCCCTCTTACTAAAAGGTATCAATGGAGAATCCTACGCAGCAGAGCTCGACTACATGAAAGTGTCATACAATGACGACATCATGAATTTCGACTCCCTGAAGGCCCAACTTCAAGTCCTGCGTCAGAAGGTGCGATGGAATGCTTTGATGATGTTCTCTGCGAAGTTAAGAAGCTACCTAAAGAAGAACGAAGCCTAATTGGTGAAATAGTAATACTATGTAAGCTGTTGGCGGTCAACCCAGCAACCAGTGCTTGCTGTGAAAGATCTTTTTTCAGCTGCGCGTCGCCTGAAGACATGGCTGAGATCGAACATGAAACAGCAGCGATTCAGCAACTTGACAGTACTTAATTATCATAAGAAATTAACGGAAAGCTTGGACGTGATTCAGATCGCAAACACATTTGCTGGACGGAATGAAAATCGTATGAAGAATTTCGGTATCTTCACTAATGCCGGCCTATAAAGAGCAACAAATACTGGATAAAGTATGCAAAGTCACGAACACAAAATCAAATACTATGATTTTATTCCTTTTTTCGATTTTCAATATGAAAAAATTATTTTCAATTGTCAGCCTCTCCCACTTTTCACCTTGCTCCGCGGTCCCTGTAATGGTACAGCATTACATGAAGAAATAGCAGCCTCTCACTATTAACTGCACCGTGGTAGTGGCCAACTCGAAAGCTCTGCTCCTTTGGCCACTGCGCACTATTTCAAATAATGCCTAGTGCGCATGTAAGCTACTTTTCCTTTGTTTTTTACCTGTCTTTCTATTTTGCATTCTGTAAATTAACATTGTGTGAATAAGTGTGAATAAACTGAACTGAATTGAAATGATTTGAATTGAAAATAACAATTGATACAGGATAAGATGGAATAGCCGAGTATCTTACATGAAATGAATGACGAATTAGATGAAATGAGATTAGTTTACCCATTTTGTGGTGTGGTAAGGTAGTAGTCATAAGTTGCTTTTTAAATACAGACTAACAATAATAATAATAATAATAATAATAATAATAATAATAATAATAATAATAATTATTATTATTATAATAATTATAATGATAATAATAATTATAAGAAGAAGAAGAAGAAGAAGTAATAGTAATTGGACCGAGTGGAGTACAATTCAGGGAGTAATCGCGCGAGTAATTTCAAAATCCATAGTAATTAAAGAAGTTCAGCATCTGGCGAACCTCTATAATTTAACAGACATTTGGCGCGATCGCAATCCGAACGACAACCGCTTCACTTGGAGAAACAAATCGCTAAAAATCCAATGCCGACTAGACTTCTTTTTAATTTCAAAAGAACTCAGCAGTGACACACATGCTTGCAATATAATTAACGCCCCCGAAACTGATCACTCGGCTGTCACTTTACATCTTAGGACAGAAGATTTATTGCAACCTAAAGCTCCTGGTTTTTGGAAATTTAATAATTCTCTATTAGACGACGAAGACTTCACTTCCGCAATCCGTGAAAGTCTACCGGATTTCAAAGATAAATATGCTGACCTAGATGACTTGGGTTTAAAATGGGACTTAATTAAAATGGAAATTCGCGGATTCACAATCAAGTATTCAAAAATCAAAGCTAAGAACAAGAGGAATGAAGAGGCTGCCCTTCAAAATAAAGTTAATGAACTTATGCAAAAGTGTGAACAAAACCCTAGCGACAAAAGATTATTAAACGAGCTTTACGCGACAAAATTGCGCCTTCAAACGATCATGCGACAGAAAACAAAAGGCGCCATTCTTAGGAGCAAAGCTCGGTGGCATGAGTTTGGTGAGCGAAATTCCCGATACTTTTTCAACCTAGAAAAACGAAATCATTTAAAAAAAACAGTCACAAGGCTCAAACTTCGTAACAATCAGGTAACTTGTGATCAGTTTGAGATACTACAAGAACAAAAAACTTTTTTTGAAACTCTTTACAAGTCGCAAAATTCCCAGGATAATCTGCCTGAATCTGATTTTTTCAATTTAGAGAATATTGATCCGCTAGATGAAAACGAACAAATACTGTGTGAAGGCATGATTTCAAAAGAAGAATGCTTAAATGCCTTAAAAGAGTTTAAAAACAACAAAACGCCAGGAACTGATGGTTTTTCTTCAGAATTCTATAAATTCTTCTGGAGTGACCTTGGCACTGAGATGACTGCCAGTTTTAATTATGCTTTCCGAAAAGGTTCACTATCTATCAGCCAAAAGCGCGGAATTATTTCACTCATCCCCAAAAAGAACAAAGACAAAACTTTACTTGAAAACCTGCGACCCATATCTCTACTAAACGTTGATTACAAAATTCTGACAAAATCTATTGCAAAAAGACTAGAAAAAGTCCTTCCTAAAATCATAAACTCTGACCAAACTGGTTATATTAAAGGACGCTTTATCGGTGAAAACGTTAGACTAATTCAAGATGTAATGTCCCACACTAAACAGGAGGAAAAACCCGGTATTGCCATATTTCTTGACTTTCGAAAAGCGTTTGATACAATAGAATGGAACTACTTAAGAACCGCATTACAAACATTTAATTTTGGCCCAGACATACTCAACTGGTTTCAAGTTATTTACAACCAAGCATCGAGCTGTGTACTGCACAATGGTCATGCATCAGACTTCTTCCTTCTCGAGCGAGGTGTGCGACAAGGTTGCCCACTGTCTGGCCTCCTTTTCGTCGTTGGAATCGAACTCTTAGCTAGAGTACTTAAAAAAGACCATACTATTAAAGGCATCCAAGTCGGTCAGGAGGAAATTAAGATGACTCAATACGCAGACGATACCACCGTTTTGGTACGAGATCTTGATTCTGTCACACAATTACTAAAACATTTAGACAAATTCAAGCAAATCAGTGGTCTCGAAATTAACACAAACAAGACCGAAGCATTGTGGTTAGGATGTTGGAGGTCGCGCAAAGACAAGCCGTTTGGTTTTAAATGGCCCCAAAAACCAGTTTATGCCCTTGGTATACACTTTTCCTATGACTTAAAGCAAGCCAACACCCTTAACTTTGAAGAAAAGGTTTGTTCTTTAGAAAAAACACTCAACAACTGGAAAAAAAGAAAGCTTACTTTAATTGGCAAAATCAATATTGTCAAGACATTAGGTTTGTCGAAGCTCATATATTGCAGTTCGTTACTGACCGTATCTAAATCCTTTATAGACAGAATTAATAAGATTATTTTCAGCTTCATTTGGGAGGGTAAGCCTCCCAGAATTAAGAAAAAGACTATCATTGGTGAAAAACACTGTGGAGGCCTAAAAATGATTGACTTTGAAATCATGGAGCGATCGCTAAAGATTGCTTGGATAAAGCGTATCGCTGAATCAAGTAATGCATCTTGGAAAAAAATCCCAAATCAAGCTCTTAACCAATACGGAGGTCTTGAGTTCCTCATCGAATGCGATTACGACCCTAAGCTACTCAACGTAGAGAACCTTCCGGAGTTTTACCACACCATTTTAAATTACTGGCATGACTTCAGAGCACTAACCTGTGACAAGCAAATTCCCATAAAAAAACAAATAATTTGGAACAACCGTAACATATGTATTGATGGAAAACCGATTTATATTAAATCGTGGTGTACAAGTGGAATTCGTTGCATCGAAGACCTCCTAAATGTTAACTTTAAATTTCTTACCTTATCAGAAATGAAAGAGAAATATAACTTTGAATTTCCTTTTACCACTTATTACGGCCTCTTAAGAGCTATACCAACTGAATGGAAGAGTGCACTACGAGACAAAGCAGACGCGGTTGATGAATCTGAAAACTGCGAAACATCCTTGAAGCTTTTTTCCACAAAAGAAGCCTATTCCTCCATACTTGATAAAAGCTTCTCAGCACCCACAGCTGAAGGCAGAATTCTTTATCATGGGTTCACCAAAGAGGAAATTCCGTACATCTACATGCTCCCTTTCAAAATCTTGAAAGAACCAAAACTGATCATGTTCCAAGTCAAAATTATTCACAATATTTTACCTACCCAATCTAGCCTCTTCCGCGCGCGCATAGCTGATACTGATGTTTGTCCTTTATGCAACCTTGAAAGTCAATCTCTAAAACATATGTTAATTACCTGTAGTGTATCCTCCTCGTTTTGGACTTGTTTTTCTAACTGGTGGCACGAAAAATTTAATCACAAACCGCCTTTATCTGAAAGCACTATTCTATATGGTTGGCACAAAGAGTCAAATAACTGGGAAGTGCTTAATTACTGTTTGATTGTCGCCAAATACAATGTTTTTGCTACGAGCATACGCAACGGCATCCTGGACTTTGACAGTTTTCTACTGCGTCTCAACAACAAAATAGATATTCTTCGCACCATAGCTTTTAGATCTAACAGCTTATCGCAATTCAAAAAAACATGGAACAAACTTCTTTAGATACGTGAATGCTAGTGTCATTTCCTTCAAGCTACACTTTACTGCTATTTTGTATATATTATTTTTCATAGTTAAAATAACAATTATTACTTGTAATTAATTTCTTTTCAATTTAGTCTGTATATATTATTTTGCATAGTCTAAATAAATAAATGAAAAAAAAAAAAAAAAAATTTCAAAATCGCACGAGCGCGAAGCGCGAGGCCGATTTGAAATTACATGCACGATTACTCCCTGAATTGTACGACACAAGGTCCAATAGGCTAATTTCGAATTGTGCAGAAACAAAAGAACAGAGTCGAGGTTCAGGGGAATAATTAGCATTTTGCATTGTTCATAACAAAGGAAAATGCAAATTATTCCCCTGAACCTCGACTCTGTTCTTTTGTTTCTGCACAATTCGAACCTAGCCTATTACTAATTAATCGTATCTATAACAAATTTTGGAATTAAAAATTCCTTTTGGGAAGTTCTTTTGAGCGAAAACATCTGTAGCGCTTTTCATAATGTTGAAAACTGTATGAAACATTGCGGAAAAAGCCATTAAACCGCGCGTAATTGACGTACCAATGTGATGGCGCGACGATTACGTGACAAATAGGCGCGCGGAGAACCAATCACGATCGAGAATTTTGTTATAGATACGATTATAACAATAATAATAACAATAATTATAATAATGATAATAATAATAATAATTATAATAATACTTTATTAAAACTTCATAATAATTACTAGCAAGATTAAAATAACAATAATTACTTACAAGATAAAAAGAAATTAATTATTATAAAATTATAATAATTATAATAATAACAATAATAATAATGATAAAATTTATCACTTCACAATAATTACAAGATTAAGAAAGCCAAAAAAGAACGTTAATAATAAAAATAAAAATAATAATAACAATGATGATAATAATTATAATAATAAAAATAGTAATAATAATAAATAAATAATAATAAAAGTGAGAAGTGAGTAGTGAGTAGTGAGAAATGGTATGATCATCAACCGGATGGTGCGGCAGAAAACGAAAGGTGCGAGATATTGTGGGACATGAACATCCAGTGTGACCATGTTATCGAGGCCAGAAGACCTGACATTGTTGTCGTTGACAAGGAGAATAACAAAGTTATTATTGTGAATATTGCTTCACCGTGGGATCACGGAGGGTATGAAAAGGAGGGTGAAAAGACTGAAAAGTCGCTATGAGCCAGCCTTGGCTCCAAGGCTTGACACACTTTTATGCTTTCTTTGTTTACTTCTCCTTCTTCATTTTCTTCCTCCCTCAGTTTGGCTCACGCTAGCAATTCAAGCGAGAA
The DNA here is from genome assembly GCA_019787425.1 of Platygyra sinensis. NCBI lineage: Eukaryota > Metazoa > Cnidaria > Anthozoa > Scleractinia > Merulinidae > Platygyra > Platygyra sinensis. The sequence goes on from JAHPZR010002231.1 coordinate 17,446, forward strand.
TTGTAAAAGACTTCAAGATTTAAAATGACGATTAAGGTTACGCATTAGAGAAAACTTTGCCATTTAGAATCGCAACTTATCTAAAATGGTGCAATCAAATTCCTCTTCTACAGTACATTATCTGACCCGACAGTCTCAGCAGCCCCGCCCGTTCGCGATGCATGCCTCTGTCTATATACGCCTCGTATCACCAATTTTGAAAATGAGTTCATTAAAAACTGATGTTTCGGCGATGTGTAAATGTTTTGGCGTATTGTGCTTTCACAATGCGCGAACTTTTCTTCCCTTTCAGCAAGCACCGAAACTAGAACTAAAAAAATTCAAATGTGTCAGCATCTAAACGTTCGTCTCTCCGTGTCAAAACTGTTCCAGCAAAAGTTGCACCTTTCCTGCCGACGCATTCGCAGAACAACCCTTGATGTCCCAAAGTCGTTTTTTTTGGACGTCCAATAAGTTTCCGCCATACATTTTCTCACAGCGACTTGCAATCTTTGCCCCCCTGGCGATCCCAGAACCCATTTGCGAATAAAGCACGGATCCGATCACCGGCAACTCATTCATTGGCTCATAAATGACAATACTCGTTTTTATCATGATGCGCGCATGTGCTTTCATGGAACTTGGAACTAGCTTATTGCGCATCCTTGGACCCAGACTTTCTCTTTTCCACCCTTTCCTGTGAGAGAGCGCCACAGAGACGGAGTTTTAAGTGCCTTACTATTGTTACTGCGTATACGTTCTGCGCATCTCCAGATACTCGGCTTTCCTATGGGTGATGCTTACTAACAGGGATATTTATGCGCGGTTTAAAACTATCGGGAGAAAGCTGAAGTTTTCAGAGATAATTAAGCTTTAATTTAGAAAAGAGCGTCATAGATTGCTTTGTATTTTAATTAAGAAATAGAAAACATGTACCGTGTTTCTATCGAGTTTTAGTAGAATTCTACTAGGTATACTAATGCAAATGTTGCAATTGCAATCTGATTGGCCGAGCTACTCGTATACTATCAGCGATTAGAATGCAGTGGCTACCGGTCGTTCACGAAATGCGATGTTTTTTAAAGTTTTTCCGACGTTTTGGAAAGAATTTTAGATGTAAACGGGTAATTAAATTCCTGAGAATACTAAAAGAAGCACATTTACTGTTTACTTGACTTCAAAAACTTGAAACTATTGAAAAAGCGGGTATGCGCGTAAACAACTGCAAATTTACCAGGACAGTTCGATACGTGCAACTTTGTTTAAGGTTTAAGTTCAATAATGCGTGGGAAAATCATTAGAAACCGTTATTTGCGTTAATTTCAGTTAGGGCAGTAGGGTTACCCTACTTGTAAATTTTGCTTGTAAACCCGGGCTATCTTATAACCCTCTTGCTAGGGTTACCCTGGCAGTAGGGTTACCCTACCTCCTTGTAACTATTTCGGACTGCTCGAGCTCTGATGACAGTGTAAACATATACAAAGACAAGTATTAAAAACCTTTGGCGACGCGCGGTCGCTGGTCAAAACTTTATTGCATGTCTCGAGAAATATTTCTTACCCGTGAGTGTTGTCGATCTAAAAATAAATTCTAAGTGTGGCCATATGTACTGTAAGAAAAGGCTCTGCTTGTAGGGTGACAGTTCAAATGCCTTTTCTGGAAAATGATTTGTCCAGTAAAAGTTAATACTTAATTAATTTTATCGCAGGCTAAAATCTATTCATCGCTAGTTCAACTTTATGAGCAGATCGTTATCAGACATTCGATCATATTTAGTTTTCGATCGAGCCGTTCGAACTACAAGTAGATCACACATTTGAAGCACGCTTGTGAGCGCACTGCTCTAACCATAGGTAACCCAGGCTCGCTGTGTAACATATGCCATAACATAGGGAAATATAGAGACCATATGAGGCGAAGCTTAGTTCTGAACGTGATGAAAACTATTTTCCCCCAAGACTACGTGTACGTATTAAGGACAACAACAACGCGCCACATGGTAAGTTTCATCGATTTTTATTTCCATTTTCTAACAAATTTTCAGACATAAACTTCGCCTCGTGTGTTCTCTATATTTCCCTTTGTTATGTCACGTCTCATACACAGTGAGTCTGGGTTACCTCAACCTCGTTCCCAGGGTCTCTCATCTTACCGCCCCCTGGGGCAAGCGAGGAGGGCGGTTAGATGAGAGACCCTAAGAACGAGGTTGGGGTTACCTATGCTCTAACGGGAGCCTCGCCGTGCCTGCTCTAACTTGATTGTTAGTCGGGGTCGCTCATAGTGTCAGGCGTTCCTAGCGGAGAGCGGGGAAACTGGGCATGATGATTGCAACCTATCGACTGACTTACTGATGATGCTCCTACGAGCACCTCAGATGTTGAAGAAATCAGGGACCAACAAAGGAAATGCAATAAATAACCTGACATTCACCGCCGAATCTTCCATGTTTGTGCTGAAGAAGCCACGTGACGCAATCGGTGTGAAAGAAGAGCCTGCGCTCATTGTGGTCAGTTGCAGGAATACCCCCACACAGACTCCCCTACCTACGATCACCTGTGATCCGTACCTACCAAAATGTTTTAGATATATCGAGCTGATACCAATTTATTTTTGTTTAAGTTTATTTTTGAAAATTTCATTATTCCATGTTCCGGGATGTTCCATGTTCCTGGTCCTAACGACGGCCAAAACTATTCTGGTACCATGTTTTTGTCCATTAATTTATTAACTAAAAATGCTTTATTTCCTATCTTATTTCTCTCATTTCGTCTTACCACTTTTGCTTGCTTTATACAACCTACGGGAAAATTTCGTATTTTGCGGGCTCAAATGCTTGTCAAGGCATGTTGATGCGTTACCAAGCACACGGACCCACCAATCACAACGTGACAAACCTCAAGGGATCCACCACACGTGCCCGACGAAGGCCAATCAAAGCCCGCCAACGCGGTCCATTGAAGGTTATCATTTTCAACGTGTCTCAGGCATCGATCCTGGTAATACTTCGTCTTCTCCGTTCTGCTTCAAGATGATTATTTCCACAATTTTAATTCCTTTATTTGCATCGGTGGTTTTCTGCTCAGATGTGATTGAGCTCGGAGACAGTGATTTCAATGATGGCGTGAAAGGCGAAGAGATTATGTTGGTAGAATTTTTCGCTCCATGGTACGTAGAGACCCAAAGTTGCTTTCGATTAGTTAGCTTGAATAGTACCTGATATTATTGTCCCTCTTGAGAGGATTCACACAGATTCGTTTCATAACCTTTCCTTTATCAAAAGGTGTGGACACTGCAAGCGACTGGCTCCGGAATACGAAGAAGCAGCTACTGCCCTCAAGAAGGAAGACCCACCGATTCCTCTTGCTAAGGTAAGAGAAATTTACTCCTGAGAACATCCCTGTCTTCGATCTCGCTGATCTGCTATACTTCTTGTTATATTTCGCATTATTGTCGAATCAATGTTAATCTTCTCATAATTGTTTGTTTTGAAATCTGCATGGTTGTTTGGTTCCTGCATGCATGCAGCTGAATTACTCAATTAGAGCTGAAAGAAATCCTAAGCGGTTTGAAAACAAATCTGCTCATTTCAATAGCGTGAATATGGTTAAATGAATTATAATTATTTTATATTAGAAATCATATATTATGAACTTTTGCATGTCACAATTAGTACATGTATAAGCATTTTTTTTCCTTAAAACATAGGAAAAGTATTAGTATTATTTTGTTCAGATGACATGATTTCTTTTTGGTTGTGCTGTGGTTTTGAATCAGGCTAACAAAATAATATGGTTATGATGTACCATTGCACTTGTGAGTTATGACTTAAGGGTTATCAAAAGTAGGCATTTGTTGATAAAAATCACCACAGACCTTGTGATGTTGGTCAGGAATAGCAAAATCTACTACTTACTCCAAAAATAAAGCCACTTTCAAAATGGTGTCACACAACCCTTGTGCTCATCACATGAACTCGAGGATCCGCACTAACTAAACACTTGCCTATACAGAATTGGGAGGGGAGGGGTTGAGGAGTTAATGCATGAAATTTTGTTGAAACTCTTAAGTCCTGTAAGAATCTTGGCAATTTTGCAAGTTTCTGACATGAGTTATCTTATTCTGTTACAATTTTATGAGATAGAATGCAATGTACCTTTTGACCAAAGTGAGTTCCAGAAATATCCTTACCCCCACCATGGAGAGAATTTCATGTAGCCTCCCTCATCGTCAATTCTGTTCGTGGGTTGGGAAGTCTAGGTAGATAATCGTTTCTGGAGTGTAGTTATGTAACTGACTAAGAGGGGTTATGAATATTTCAAAATGTTCAAGAAGATCTCAAAGTGTTCTGCCTTGGTGAATCTATATATCATGTGCTTGTTGGTAACTTTTGAGAGACTACTGGAAACACTGCCCGACCTTGCTGATATAAGTAATTTTTCAGATAGTCTCCTTGGCAGCAATTGTTTGGATTTGCCATGCATTGCTCCCTCGCCCAACAGCAGCTGCTTAAACCTAAACACATTCCTTTCCTTTTGTTCACACTACAACCACTTTGATTCCTGTTCATATTCATGAGTCGTACATATAGCCTGCGTAGCAAGCGTTTCCAATAACTTACAGGAAGGGAACGAAACTGGGAGGGAGGGCGAAAAATAATGAGCAGAGGGAGGGGGTGAGGTGACCTCCCCCTTCTTGCTCACCCCCTCCCCACTTCTCCCCAATTTTCTTGCTCACCCCAGGCATGCTCCTTTGCTCGCCCGCTTTTTCTCTCACTTGTTCGATCTCTGCCTGGAAAAGGAACGGAATCGGCTGCTGTGCAGGCTACGTACTCATTGATGAGTGTACAGCTCAAACTGTGTGCCTGAATGTTTGATGCTGTCTATATACAAAGTCCATTACATAGCTTAAATAAGATCCTAGCTACAAAATACAAATGAAAGTAAATACCACTAACGCTTGTGCCTCCACCTGATACTCAAACACCCAGTGGCAAAAATTGAACCTATTCCCCAACCAAATGTAGGTGCACTGACCTCTTAGGGTCAGAGGTGACATAAGATTTCTTGACCTACTAAATGAAAAAATATCAGTGAATCTTACCTATTGAACCTACAGGTATGAGCATTTATATTAGCAAAACTGAATCAAACATAAACAAAGGTATTAAAAACATCAGTACCTCAACTTATCAGTCCATAATTTCAACCAAAACACTATGGTGGCCAAAAGTTCAAAGCACAGTTAGAAAACTAGATATGCACAAAATTATCCACTATAACGTGGAACTTCCAGAAGGGAGACGTGTTCTAGCGAGCATGTATAGACTGCAAAGGTTTCAAGATAAAATGTTTAAATTTATTTAATCGTAGATATTGTGCTTCAAGGGCGCAGAATTATTTTGACTTATCGAATTTTCCATGCATAAATTGACCTTTTAAGACCTAACAATCAGTCCGAAAATTCGCCCGCAACCTTTGCATGAGATCCAAGCAACAGTTAAATAATCAGTATAATATTAAATCATCTTTCAATGTTAACAGACATCTAATAAACAGCAGCAAAGTTTACAACATAAGTTGCTCAGTGATCTGATAAGCTGAAATACATCAACATTTATCTACTAAATGTTAACTTGAATCTTGTAGATAAAGTGTGCACTCAATGTCTCAATTTTGGCATAAAGAACCCAACCCATATTTTTCCTGTAAACAAAGCTGTTAAGTCGTCGGAGAAAACATCTTTTGTGTTTCAAACTTCTCTGCTCAGTAACCTGGCAGGATATGGTACTTACGGATTTCAAGGCCTGGCTACCAAGTTCCCCAACACACACTTTGCACTTTGCTTATTGAGTCGTTTTGAAAGAGTCCAGAGCTCTTTGGTATTCTGCCACATTTTATCTCTTCACATGTTTGTTTGAAATCCTTGTGTTTGATTTTGTGAGCATTTTTCAACAATTATTGTCAAAAAGCCCAGGTACATAACACACATGTATGTTGCTAAACTGGTTAAACACTTGTATGCATGCCATAATAAGCTTATTAAAATGTCACATTGAAACTTGCTGTGATTTGTGCACATATCCATAGTACTGTACCTCAAAGAAAATTCTAAGAAATACAAGATAAGTTTTCAAAGAAATTCTTACCTGGAATTAAGAAAATCTGGTTTTTGGGCTCTAAGATTGGGGGGTTGACTTAAACATGAGATTGAAAATACAATGGTAAAATTAATACAGTATTTGCATGACCTTGTCAATTGTTTTCAAAACCCTTGCAAACATATCACAGCTGATTGAAGCAAACCTCCATTTTGAGAGCAGTGCAGTGTTCCAGATAAGAGACGGGTCTCGGGTCAAAAACCCGATGGCTACCTGAGCCAACACTGACAAAAAGGAAAATCATTTTGTTCTGTTTTCCTAGTATGAATTTTTATTACCAGAAAGCATTCTGAGGTATCGAATGTCAAACATTTTTAGACCCCTGAAAGTCAAACCTCTATCTGTTTGCCCAACAAACCCCCACCCCGACCCATCCCTTTAGCTTTACGTAGTGCTGCAGCTGCGATTAGCCAGGTAGACCTACTTTGTGCGACCCCCCTGAAAATTACATGACCCCTTTCCAAAAAAATTAACTGGAAAACTGCAGTGTATTCAGGACTTCGCCATAGTTCCCCTTTGTTTTAATTTATCATGATTTATTATTAAACCGCGCAGCCGTAGGCTGGGCGGTTTCTTGCTCTGCCTTCGGTTTTTTTTTTTTTTGTCTTGTTGGTGACTATATCCAAACCTCCGCGGATGATGTCATTATCAGCCAATTACAGGCCATTTCTCAGTTCTTTTCGTCATATCCCCCCTCAGTAGGGTTTTGTCAAGTTAGCGAATTAACTGTTTAGACAAAAGAATGGTCGCCGACGGGAAAAATGTTTATTTGGTCAAACTTGGGCCAAAATCCTTCGGCGATGGGCGCAGGACATTTGCAAGGATAAAGCATCTAATTTGGTACCAGCTGCTGGCTACTAAGGCTGAAATTATCCAGAGTTAAGCTGTATTTTCGTTTTGCGTGCGAAACAGAAGATTTCGTAATCTGGAATTTTTGTTTCTGTTTACTTTCGAAGGGAATATTCAATGCGCTATAAAGGTATTACTTCTGGCCATGGATCACGCTGATGGTGATAAATGTAAGATCGTGTTTACTTCGCCAGAAGCTATGATGGAATTTTCTGGGGAAAAAAGTTAAAACTTAGCCTTTTATCATGTTTTATAGCGCTCGTCATAAACCCTTTTAACATATGTAAATTGATAGTCGTTTGAAAGGTCAAGGTATTTTTTTCTCAGACATAAACAAAATTCTCCAATTGAAGGCTTCGGTGGAAAAAGGGCGTTAGGTTTTTTACTCAAAAATGAAATTTATCAAAAACGCTCCAAATTTCGCATGCAGTTTTGTTTAGGTGCGTTAGACAATGTTCTGCATGTTTTTTTGCTGAAGTTTGTTTCGTTTTCGAGATATTACGTATGCAAAAACCCTGTATTTGTTGTCACGTCAGCACGTGACCGCAAAGACAGTAATTTCACTTAAAATCCAGCAAAATATTGATCTTTTGCAACGTGTAACCTCAAAAAGTGTTGATGTCAGGTTAAAACCGTTAAAACTTTTATTTCACGTTAACGTGCGACCGCAAAGACGTTCGGTTCACTCAAATTACAGCCAGATGTTAATTTCCCGCAATGCGCAAGCTAGACAATGTTGATATCAGGTCATTTACAGAGACTTAAAATTTTGATTTCACATTATCACGCCACCGCTAGGACTTAAACCCTTAGGGTTTTACTTAGGGTTAGGGTTACCGCTCGAAACTAGGGCTAGCGTTGAAGGGTTACGGAACAAGGTTAGGCTTAGAGTTAACGCTTAGGGCTACGGCTTGAAACTAGGGTTACCGCTTGAAACTAGGGTTACGGAACAAGATTAGGCTTAGAGTTAACGCTTAGGGCTACCGCTTGAAACTAGGGTTACCGCTTCAAATAGGGTTACCGCTTGAAACTAGGGTTACGGAATAAGGTTAGGCTTAGAGTTAACGCTTAGGGCTACGGCTTGAAACTAGGGTTACCGCTTAAAACTAGGGTTACCGCTTGAAACTAGGGTTACGGAACAAGATTAGGCTTAGAGTTAACGCTTAGGGCTACCACTTGAAACTAGGTTTACCGCTTGAAATAGGGTTACCGCTTGAAACTAGGGTTAGCGTTGAAGGGTGAGGGTTATTGCCGAGGGTTAGCGCTAGCGCTTCATTGTTAGGGTTAGCGCTTTGGATAACGTTAGAGTTAAGGTCAGGACGCGTTAGGGTTAGTGCAGTGTTAGGCCAAGGAGAACAATCAAGATGTAACCTTAAAAAATGTTGATTTCAGGTTTTTAAAACCGTTGAAATTGTGATTTCACGTTATCACGCGACCGCAAAGATGTTAATTTCACTCAAATTACAGCCAGTTCACTTTACGCGATTTCGCGTTAAGGCATGACGGCAAGGATGTTGATTTCACTTCAAATCCAGCAAGCTGTTCAATTCACCCAGCACGTAAACTCGAAAACGTCGATTTCGGGCCTAAATAGGTTAAAATGTTGATTTCACTTTAAAGCGTCACAGCAACTATCTCTATTTCATTTTAACTGCCTGCAACGTATAAGCTTAAAAATGTAGGGCTGACAGATTAACAGATTAACCCTTCTGTGCAACGTACAGGTCTCTCTCCTTACATCTGCATGGCCCCTGATCCCAGAAGTTTAAAACACTACCAATCATGCCGATTTGAAGTAAAATCAACGCAACCTGGATCACAGATCTATGTTTTGAATCAATCGATCGCTTCTTGTTGGCCATTATTATGTTGGAATAAAAAAGGAAAAAAACACGCTCTGTAATTAGTTAAATATTATTGTGATTTACGGAGTCTTGTCTTGTCTTGTCTTGTCTTGGCTTGTCTTGCCGAACGTGATCGAAATGCATGCCGGGAAGGTTCTGTTACACCTCATGCGCGGGTAAACATGGTGGATGATGCAAGAAAAATTTTATAAGTCTAAAAGCAGTTCTCATTTTCCAAACTTTGAAGCTAGCAACGCTTGGCAAATGGGCCACAACTCACGACAGGGTTTTATTCTTGGGCAAGAACTGCTCTTGGACTTTGCTGCCTGGATCGACCTGACTTCGAACGCTGATAACTGACTTGCCGCTGATATCAGTTGCGTTGGAAGTTACAGAACACGTTTTGCTTCTTTAAAACATGCTGGTGACTTACGGGTTATCAAGGCTTTATGATGCCTATCAACCACCAGGCAGGCTACAAGGTACTTAAAAACAATGCTTAAGATATTAGTCGAAAGAGCTGTACTGCATCATGCATCACTTCTCTTTGCTTTGACGCTCGATCGAAATTCACGTGTTGTCTCACGTCACAATAAGCTGTATAAAAAAATATCTCCAGATTCCCGCTGTATACGCATTTTTTTAAAAATAGATATCTTCATTTTTGAAAAAAGAAAAGGAACAGAGCGAAAAAAAAAATTGAGCGACCTCGTGTCGAACCGGTGTCACGGCAAAACAAATTCGAATCTGGCCCGTTCAGCGCCTCATCCGCTTGTGCTAACGAAGCAGTAGTAAGAGCTTAAGGTATTATAGTGAGTTGATCGCTTAGCGAAACAAAAGGTTTCTTTTGTTTTCCATTCAACAAAAGGTCCCCAGAGGATGCCCTTGGAAAAATGTGTTTTTTTGCATACGTAATATCTCAAAAAGGAAGCAAACTTCAGGGAAAAAACATGCAGAACATTGTTTGACACACGGAAACAAAACTGCATGCGAAATTTGGAGCGTTTTCGACAAAGTTCACTTTTCAGTAAAAAACCTAACGCCCTTTTTCCACCGAAGCCTTCAATTACAAGTCATGCTAGACCCGCTTCAGGCAAAGAATGTTTCCATATCTCAAACCGCCCTCTTCCTATTCACGTACACTCACATGAAATTTCTAAGTTTCTTGACACAGAGACTTAGTTTCTGCTCAACAAATGTTGTCAAAGTGCAAGTCTCTTCAATTTTAAAGGGAAAAAAAAATTCGTCGAGACGAGGTGGATTTGAACCCGGGGCGCTAGCTCGGCAGTCTTCCACTCTAACCACTAGACCACCGAAGATACCCTAAAACGGCGGGTTTAATTTAAGTACCTAATCGGAAACCCGAACGCTATAAAGAAGCTAACCATTAACCCCTTGCATTAACCCTAACCCTAATCAGTTTTTCCAGTGCTCAGGCCTATAATCAGTATTTACTTTGTGTACGCATCACAAGGTATCCAAGGGTGGTTTGAGATATGGGAACAAGTCCTAACCATCTTTTAAATTGTTTCCGGGTAATGTTTTCTCGCAAAACGTTGTTGCTAAATATTACATAATATTTTTGTGAGCGAAAAAGAGTTAAAAAAGCGCGGTTTTAATTTTTTTAAAAATTCTTGTCTTGTTAGGTGGACTGTACTGAAGCAGGAAAAGAAACTTGTGGTAAATATGGAGTCAGTGGATATCCAACACTAAAAGTTTTTCGCAATGGAGAAATGTCAAAGGATTATGATGGTGGTCGGGATTCTAGTAAGTGTTTGATTGCATTTAACATACTGTATAAGCCTGTAAATACTTTTTGCTTATGTATCCCTTTTGTTTACTCTTTCAGAGGGCATCATCGCATACATGAAGAAACAAGCTGGACCTTCATCTAAAGGTCAGTATTAAACAAGAGAGGAACCAAGGTTGGGTTAATGTGCTGTGAAGTGAATCTTTGCCCCAGGGGTGCTTGAGATTTCAAGTGACAGGGTGATGGAATGGGGACAAAAGTCAAAACCTTCAAAAATCCGTAGGGCATTCAACAATCCTTCCCAGAAAAAATCCCTAGGGCATTGAACAATCCCAGAAAAAAATCGCTAGGGCACTAGGGCATTCAACTATCCTTCCCAGAATAAAATCCCTTGGGCATTCAACAATCCTTTCCAGACAAAAAATCTAGAGCATTCAACAATCCCCTGAAAAATTTGGTTGCCAACAATTAACCCCAACAAAAACTCATACCGAATTTCTGAGTCTAAAAAGATTCTAGAAGGGTTTTAAGGTTCATAATAAATCAGTTTGTTCATCATCTGAATTTATCCTTTTCTTATCTGGAAGTTATCTACACTACTGTAGGGAAAAAACCAAGGATGTCTTCTGTTTCAGTCTCATTAGAAATCCCTATTTAAATCAAGCCACTCCAAAAATAATTTTCCTCCCCTGAGAATCCTGGAATCCAAAATTTAAATCCCACAAAACCCCACAGTCATCCCTGTCACATGCAATCCAGAGTACCCCTCCCCACTGAGGATCTTTGTTGACATCACTGCTTGCAGTGATTTGCATATGGCTTTGGAAAATAAAGGCATCATGGTAGATAAAGGATAACTTCATAAGTTCAAATTATAGCAACTGGTGAAAGTTTAACCTCTTTGGTTGTACTATGGAAGGAATTGTTGGCTTTCAAAAACTTCAAAATTTGTGGGTGACAAAAGGCCAAGTACTGTAAGCCAACATTCTTTGTGAAATTTTGAGTTTTTGAATCTGTATCACACACAGTGTATTTGATCAATGTATCAGGCTCGTGCAGGCAGGGCTCGACACTAACACTTACCCGTTCACCGCTGGAGAGTAAAGTAGATTCGGTGGAAAGTAAAAAATGTCAATTGACGAAAAATACTTGCCCGATCAGGCAAGTTGTTTTCTACAGTCTGAAAAGTAGTTTTTGGTGTTCAAAGAGGCTGGTCGAAAAAGTAATGCATGCAGCGGACATATAAATAATACAAAAGATTGTGATTAAAAGAAGAACTCCCTTTCGAAACGCCAAGAATGTATCCACAAAATCCGTATCCGTCGTGCCTGGTGTAGGAAGACTGGGCACAAAATGTATTATGCAATAGGGGAGTTTAGCAGTACTGGGAATGAAAATGGTATTTGCCATTTTGATTGCGTTCTTTCATGTTCATTGCTGAGTGTGCCCTCGATTGCCTTCGATCAACAACATATTAAGCCTTTTCCGTTTTGGTTTTCTGGCGTATAGCGATGAAGGTATGCCAAGGAGTCAAGAACGAACAGACCAAGAACAGCCACCACGCCCAATTCATGACAAATTACAACAAGCGTGTAACTGTTTTTATTCGTGTGGAAGGTGTTTGTCTCCATCTTTGAGTACATCATCCTTCAACTAGTGCTAGTCTCTTTTTGAATAATTATAACTCGTTCCAGTTCTCTACACCAACAACATGAGAAAAATATGAAAAGAAAAGGAAGATGACTGGACGTAGATTTCGAGGAGAGTGGCTATCAGAGTTTGTTAGTGATTATGGCAAGTAAAAAATATGCTTTCTTCAATTCTGGAAAATATATTTCTGCTGTGGAAAGTAAATTTTTAAGCATACTTTCCATAGTGGAAAGTTACGTCAAAAGTAAGTGTCGAGCCCTGCGTGCAGGTTTTAATGCCAAGACAGTTAATTTTGTGCATGCCCTTTCAGTTTTCAAAGCTGACATGCTTTGCATGTATATCTCGGTAAGAAGTTGAAGCATTTATGCTAGTGACTTAGTGAGACAGATTTTGCAATCAAACATTCCCCTTAAAGCACAACAGAGATGTTGCTCGAACACTCGACCAAGAGAGTAACTTACAATGTAGTTTGTTTTACAAAACAAAGGAGCAGAAAGGAAATTTGTGAATTTGTCTTTAACAAGTAGATTTTAGAAGTAAAGTTGTTTTCATGAGTATTGAATGAAAGTGATTTTGAACTGCACAGATACAGATGAAATTAAGATGCCATCATTGCAGTTGTAATTGCAATTTAAGCAATTGCAAAGTTTAGCCTGAAGAAAAATTTTGGGGCTTCAACGGATTTGCAATTGTTTAAACTGCAATAGGCCATTTCCGATTTCTCTTGTGCCTCTGTTTCAAAATGAGTCTAATTATGAAAATGACTTTGATTTGCATGAAAATGAACCTAAAGGCAAAACTCATTTTCATAAGAAAGGTTTCGCACTTAAGCGGCCTTCACACGGCAAACTAAAGTTTGCAAACTCGTGTTGGCAAACTCAAGTTGATGTGTGTGAACGGCACAAAAAACAGTCGGCAAACAAGTTGGCAAACTGTTGGCGACAAATAGAACTTGCCTCTATTCTCGCCAACTTTTTCGTGTTGGTAAACTCGTATCTGACGTGTGAACGGTTGGCCAACATGTGTTGGTAATTTTAAACCAATCAAAACGAACTCTATTCCCGTGATTTATTTGCGTGACACTTCACAAAATGGGGGACGCGAGTCAACACTTTTTAAATTTAATATTAAAGCGGTTCACAATTGTCCGGCTGTTCGGTACATTTCTTCTATAGCCTACAAAGATACTAAAAACAAACAAAACAAAACCGGGAGGAGCGCGCGGACAAACTTGGTTTCGTCCAAACCTTTCTAATTCTCCACCGCTTTCTGGTTCTTCTCTTCTTATCCTCTGTTTCACTGTTGTACGTGACTGAAACTGAACTAAAAAGCGGCCATGTTGGAAATTACCGTGTTTGTTATTTGCCACGAGTTTGCCGTGTGAAGGAACGAGTTTGCCAACTTTTTGAAGTTTTCCAACACAAGTTTGCCAACTTAAGTTTGCCGTGTGAAGGCCGCTTTAGACTCGTTTTTAAACAGAGGCCCAATGGAACTCGGAAATGGCCCATTACAACTGTGATGATCATATCAGTTCTTCATTTCATGAGATTGTCTGTTGTATGTGACGCAAGCATGATACAGTGGTTTATCCACTCTGAAGATGTGTGTTACGTATGTTTGATTTTTAGAAGTAACAGAAGTGGAGAAAATGAACAAGTTGCTCACAGATGCAGATGTACCTGTTATTGTTGGTAAGTGACAAAGTTTTCTGTTTTTTTCATTGATTCCCATTTTTTCACTGTTCATCCATGGACATGTTGCCACACCTGGCTTCTTCTGCATTTTTATTTAGAAATAGTTCCAAAGAATATATGCATGCTGATATTTCTTTTAAACAATATTACAGTGTAACGAACTCAACCGGTGCCACCCAACGTTTTTCAGCCAATCACAAGACGATTCAGAACAAAAGAATCAGAGTTCGTTCATTTCGGACTGAAAGTGGACTGCGACGCTTCTATTTATGACGAAATGCGGTTCATTTTCAACACGGGAAAGGGAAATAAATATTTTCTGAATGGCAGCCCAAAAATTTTGAGAAACAGGCCAAAAAATTAATATATTTGCGAAACAAATGTGGACCTCCAATGCTAAAGACGAATTCAACGCAAATATGTTTACCGAATGGCAGGCTGGAAGAGTTCAGCAAATATGTTTACCGTAAGTCCGTAGACCGGAAATTATGGAGAGGAAATGTACTAGGTACAGTTATATTTACCGAATGACGGCTGGGAACGTCTAGGATGACAGAGTTAGCAAACATGTGAACCGAATGACGGCCAGGAATTTTGAGGACCTGAAAACTCACGAAATGAATACCGAGAACGTACAGCAGGACAGTGGAGAGGAAACAAATATATTTACCGGATGACGGCAGGAATTTTGAAGACAAAATGCCATGAAACGTACTACCGAACACAATTTTATTCACGGAATAAAGACGACGTGTAGCACTTGTGAATTTTGCACAAAGCTGAAATTGCACTCGCCGAAGCGGCTCGTGAGAATTTCAGCTTTTTGAAAAACTCACTCGTGCAAATTGATTCCAAATTAAACTCAAACCCGTGTGACTACCTACACATAATGCCCTGTAATATGTAGTAAGGATGAGAATACTTCTGTTCGAATTAAATGTTACAAGTAGTAAAAATTTATCGGCCTTCAAAATTGTAGCTGGTCACGAAAAATCTGTTTTGTCAACCTTCGCATCAACTGAGTCAACTGAGTCCAACACTGATATATAGTCCGTTGTTTGTCTTCAACATTGCAGTCATTCCGAACATAACGCATATTTTACATTACGATGCAAGTCTGTCAACATTCGCGACCGTCGAGCGACCGTCAAGCGACCGTCAAGTTGTTCGGAAAACATATTTGAAAATGTAAGTCATATTTGCGTTGAATCTCTTTTTTCTTCCGTCAAGCCATCTTTGGAAAATATATATGTGTTTTGTCTGTTTTAGTTTTGAAAATTTGTGGCGCCTAACAGTGAATATTTAGTCGTCTCTTTGTTGATAGAAATAAACAACTTTTCACCGCAAGTCTCTCCTTTGTGATTGGTCTGTAATTGAATGAACTCCGATTCTTTTGTTCTGAGCTCGTCTTGTGATTGGCAGAAAAAGGTTGGGTGGCCCCAGTTGAGTTCGTTACACTGCAGATTATGAGTTCGAGATTTCTATCGCATGTTAGTTGACTTGGGCTGTGCCCTCATTGTGACTTGCGCCCTCGAGCCATGACTTGGGCTGCGCTCTCATCAACTATCACTCATAGAAATCGAGAGTGAATAATCAAATTATTGTTGTAGTATAAGTCTACTAGACGTTCAAAACTTAATCTAAATCATCTTAACAGACACCACGAAAATGCCAAGAAGTGGCCTCTAGCACTCACAGCTACGCTACTCACTATCTATTACAGAACAGATAATGAGTAGCATAGCCAATCAGAGAACAGCATTTGTGTTACAATGCTAGTAGATTTATACTAAAACTTGATAGAAACACAGAAAAGTGGTCAGTCACATTATTCTTTATTTTCTTTGGGCTGTTTTGTAATAAAGATAGAAACCTCTTTGCATTTATATTAAGCTAATGAAAGAAACACTGGTGAAAGTTGAAGGCAACTTGAAAAAGCCGTGGAAATGCTTGCCTTATGGCTTGTGTTCCCACAGGATTTCTCTTTCTCCCAAACTTCCACGCATGGTTCTATTACATGTAACTTGATAGAAACACCAAAAATGTTTGCTCTTGATTAATTGAAATTCTTATTGCAATTAAACTTCTTTGGCTGACACCAGTAGGACAACCTGCTGTTTGCATTTTTCTGTTTGCCAGAGGCTTGTTAAATTGCATAATTTTAAATTACTCCAATTACATTTTGCAGTTCTCATTTCTCAATTTAACTCCATCCAGACTCTAAAATAAGTGATCAAAAATATATTTTACAATAACTGCAGAAATTCACGCACGCTCATTGGTTAAATTGTATTGTCAATATGCGGACAGACACATGAATTTGAAATTCATGCGCCGCGTCAGCAAGCGAGAGCGGGCAATTCGACAATTAGTTATCGTAAAAAACAACTTGATGTCAGTTTTTAATGCGTCTGTCCTGTTATTGACAATGAATTTCGTCATAACATTGTCAAAGTAGTCTGCAGATCCATTCGGCAATCACCTCGTGGATCCATAGCTACTTTGACAATGTTATGACGAAATTCATGATCAATAACAGGACAGACGCATAAAAACTAATGTCAATTTGTTAACTTTTTTAGGATTCTTTGAGAAGGATGATGACCTTAAAGCTGAATTCATGAAGGCAGCTGGTGAAATGAGGGAGAAGTACAAGTTTGTGCACACTCAAAGTGAAGAGGTCATGGCAGACAAAGGACACAGAGAGTATGTCAATCTAACTTTCTTCTCCTCTTGTTAATAGTTTTATTCTTTCTAACACTCTTGGCTAATTTTTTTGTTGCTCTGGATTTTAAACCTGGAAATCCCTGGTTTGCATTTAACTCCTCTGCACTTTGATACATAGCAACCAGCTGGGGTTTTGAAAACATTTCTGTTTTGTTTACAAAGTTGGTTAGTTTATTAAGGACGTTCGGGCCCAAAAACTTCCCACGTACAGATTTTTTTAAAACGTTGACTGCAGGTAGAAAATGATAAGATTAGATGAAAAACGTAAAAAAAATCGGGGGTCACCAAACTCGTTTTGAAGATAATGCACGTCACAGATCATAGCATTTCTAGGATTTCCAGCCACTGAGGCGATTCTGCCTGGATTCATTACTATCGGCATATATTTAAGTTGAAGAATCATATCTAAGTTATGTGTGTTTAACACAGCATATATAGGCCTGTTTGATAGATCTTTGCTACATGTTACATTAAATCAGCTAGAATTAGCCTTAAAAAATACAACTTTTAGTTACGCACACCTGTATCCATGTACCAATTCGACCCTATTTGAATAGTATATGAGAAATAATTAAAACTTCCCACGTACAGATTTTTTTTGTTTTTTAGTATAATGGAAAGAATCAGAAAAGGAAGTGATCTGCCGAAAAAAAGTGGGGGTCAACGAGCATCCAACAAAAATATTCGCAAAGGCCATTAGCTCTATATTTTGTTGAGTTGTCGACTTGGTGCGCGCGCTTAAAAATGACGTGGCACGCTTGTGACCAATGAATAGCGTGCGCACTAGAGATGCGCAGTAGCAATGGGCGCGAACGTCCTTAAGTACATGTATCCTTTATAAGCACAGGGTTGCTAAGTTCTCCCATGCAGGGGCAGATCTTGGGGGAGGGTGCAGGGAGTGCACGCCCCTTCCCCCCCCCCCCCTGAGATGAAGCCTTATTCGTATTTGCTTTTAAAATGTGTTTACCTCGCCAGTCAGTGACGTCACTCCTTAGAGGTGCCCCCCCTGGGTCTGGCCCTGCCATGGGAGGGTTTTTTCCTGTGACCCCCAACCATTGTGAAATTCCTATTAAACTTCATACATTTCTTTAATTTTTTTGTCTTACACAATCCCCTATACCCTGGAAATGCCATTCCCTTCTGTGGGGGGAGGGGGGGAAGAATCACAATGGATATTTTCTGGAACTGTACGATATACTTAAATATAATTCAACAAAGAAAACCTTGAGAGTTGGAGGCATTTTTATGTGTGATAGTGTTTTTTGATATCTGTGGTTAGTGCATCTTTAAGTGGTTGGGGTATTCTCTGATTCTGATTTTAATGCATGTTGCCTTTAACTTTCAGTGAGCTAGTCATTTTCCGTCCACCACATCTTCATTCAAAGTTGGAGTCAGAGAAGGAGGTTTACAAAGGAGTGGGTGACATATTTTACATCAGAAAGTTTCTTGAGGCCTCTGTTCACGGACTTGTTGGTCACATGACCCGGGACAACCAAGATCAGTTTAAGCAGCCTTTGTGTGTCGTTTATTACAAAGTTGATTGGAAACTCAATCCTAAAGGTGAAGTCTTTACTGGTTATGTTGCAATCATAATAGTGAATTTTAATCTTATCTGAAGGAACCCTGTGACTTGTTAGGAAACTTGACTTGTTGGGAAGCCCGAAACTTGTTTGGAATCTTGTGACTTGATTGAGAACCCTGTAACTTGAAGAGAATCCTGTGACCTGTTGAGAACCATGTACATGTAACCTGATGGAAATCCTGTGACTTGATGGGGACCCTGCAAATTGTTGGAAAATATGTGACTTGTTGAAAACCCTGTAAATTGTTGGGAATCATGCTCTGATGGGGACCCTGTGACTTGATGTGGAACTTTGTGACACTGTAACTTGATGGAAACCCTGTGACTTGTTGGGAACCATGTGACTTGTTGGAAACCATGTGACGTGTTTAGAAGCATGTGACATGTTGGGTAACACATGACTTGATGGTGACCCTGTGAATTGATGGGTAACCTGTGACTTGATGGAAACAATGTGACTTGTTGGAACCCTACAACTTGTTGCAAACTCTGTGACATGATGGGAACTCTGCATCTTGTACCCTATGACCTGATGGAAACCTTGGACTTGATATGATTCCTGTGCATGATTAATGAAATGTGTACATGTACATGGACACAAACAAGGGGTTTTCATTATTTCATTGATTATTTTTGACATCAAATCTCAATGAATTATTCAAGGCTATGTACATGTATAAGGGAACTTGGAGAGAATTAATCTCACAGAGATTGTCCTGTTAGAGTTGACAAAACGTTGGTTAAATAGTAAGTTTGTTTCCCGTAGGAACCAAGTACTGGCGTAACCGTGTTATGAAAGTCGCTAATGAATTCAAAAGCAAAGTGATGAACTACGCAATTGCATCCAAAGAGGACTATTCTAGTGACTTTGAGTCACTTGGGCTCAGTTCTGAAGGTGATGACCCGGTTGTTTCCATCAAGAGTGATGATGGAAGTAAATACGCCATGAAAGAAAAATTCAGGTATCACTGTACTGTAAGTTTAGTTTTAGTTTTTTTGTTGTAAAGCAAAAAACTGCCTGGCACCTTGTTCTGGCCCTGGTTGTCTTAAAGGTAGATAATGTTATCCACTGAATAAAATAATCACTATCCAGTACACTGTAGGTAGCATGGTTTTCTTATCACTTATCCACTGGATAGTGCTTGATCCTCTAGATTGCTCTTTTCAGTCTTCGAACAACTGGAGCCTGGTATCTGCTCCTTGCACATCAGGACTCAAAAAAGAGTCTTTTATTTGTCTGGGACAAGTAGATTTTCCTGCTTGTTGAGTAACTTTTCATTGCCGCTTGCCTGATGGACAAGCGCCAAGGCAAGATGTTTTCTAACTAAATACAATAAAAGTAAACTAAGCCTTGTCCTGGGCAAGCAAAATTTGATAGCTACTTGTCTGAAGGACAAGCTAGGATTCAGAGTTTTTGAGCCCTGCACATGATTCAATTATTAGTTTGCTTTATGCCTGAAAGTTGATAAGAAGTTATTACCGCAGCAGTAAATGTGTTAATGGGTATCTTTCTGTGTGGCTTCCAAATCTATTTTTTGTCCCAATGTGACTTGTGTTTTGTGGTTTATTTTTAGTGTAGAGACCTTTAAAGTGTTCCTGCAGGAGTATTTTGATGGTGCTCTTAAGCCTTACATCAAGTCTGAACCAATTCCAGAGTCAAATGATAAACCAGTGAAGGTAGTGTGAGTTCCTCCTCTATTGTAGTCATCCTCCTAACCCCCTTTATCTCTTCTCCTCTTCTCCTTCATGCCTGTTCCCCTCTTACTAACCCCGCTTGTGTTAGTCTTATTCCCTGTTACCAATGTTGTCTTTTCTCTTTGACCCCCTTCAGTTTCCTTTGTCTCCCTTCCCCTGTTACCTTGTGATCCTAACCCCCTTCTCTTGCTACCACTTCCTGTGTTACCCCCTTCCCTTGTTAACTTTCCCTCATACCTTGTTCACCACAGTTCTTCCTCTCTGTGCCTTACCCTATCATCTCTTCCTTTGTGACCTCCTTCACTGTCATCCTCCCTGACCTCCTTTCCCTGTTATCTCCCCCTGACCTCCTTCCCCTGTAATTCCCCCTGACCTCCTTTCCCTGTAATTCCCCCAGACCTCCTTTCCTGTGTCCCCCGACCTTCTTTCCCTGCAATCCCCCTGATCCCCTTTCCCTGTAATTGCCCCTGGCCTCCTTTCCCTGTTATCTCTCCCAGGTCTTTTACCTTTGAACCCATCCCCTGTTACCTCATGTCCCTATCCCCTTCTCCTGTCTCCTACACTTCTTGCCTGTCTCCTTTACCCTGTCTCCTGTTCCAGTCTAACTTTATTTCCTCTCCATTTCCTCTACTGTTTTGGTACAGTGTTTATTTTATCATTCCTGTAGAGCTCACAAGCTTTGGAACTGAAATTCCTAAAATGTTTAGTATTGGGCAGATTAAAATATTAACCCTTTAAGCCCTAAGGGGTCTCCCTTCCACAAGTAAAATCGTCATGGCCGGGTTGTTCAAAGCCCAATTAAGCTAACCCCGGGTTAGCAAGAATTTTTATTTCAGTTTTGTAACTCATTGGTGAGGTGTTCTGTTTATATTGTTTAGCCTTCAGTTTTGACCTGTAGTAATCTCAAACTACACCAAACGTTAGAGGCGAAAAACATTTTTAAATAAGAAAATGTAATGCTTCAGTTAATGTTTAACCCTGGGTTAACGTTAACCGGCTTTCGAACAACCCGGCCCTGGTGTTAGAGAGAGTAAAATCTCTAAGTCACTCTTAGGGAATAAAGGGTTAAGTGGACTAAGAGAGATCTGCCAGCATCTTCAGCTCTTACAATGTACATTAAGGAGTTGCTGATCACAGCTGGGCTATAACTTAAAGAATGCCAAATATAGAAAGAGCATATTGAAATAGCAAAATGGCCAAGTTTGAGGTGAAGGACAGTTTGAATTTTTCGAAAATTGGTAGGATTTCTGTTGCTGGAGAGCAAGACTTGTTCTCCAACATTTTTTTCATGCAAATCTTCCTAATTTTTAAAAAATTCAAACCATCGTAAAATCTCATTAGCTATAGCCCATACTTTCACGTGATGGCGTAGCACCAAAGGGCTGATTGTTTTGTAAGTTGTCAACTGGTTGGCTTCCCTTTGTTTTGAGCTCTACATTCATCTAGAAGTAATTCTTCAGAGATATCACTGCTTGAATCTTGACCTCTACCACAATAGCAAATACCTCTGACATGTAGGCTTAAGAATTTCTGAAATACTTATCATTCTGTTTCTTTCCTTTTGTTCCACAGGTTGTAGTTGGTGAGACTTTCAATGACATTGTCAATGATGAAAGTAAAGATGTTCTAATAGAGTTCTATGCACCATGGTGTGGACATTGTAAAAATCTAGAGCCCATCTATAATGAACTTGGAGAGAAGGTTGGTAGTAACTCATAACACATTGTTTAACATCATTGTATGTCATTTTTTTATATGACTGAGAAATTATG
Organism: Platygyra sinensis; assembly: GCA_019787425.1. Classification (NCBI taxonomy): domain Eukaryota; kingdom Metazoa; phylum Cnidaria; class Anthozoa; order Scleractinia; family Merulinidae; genus Platygyra; species Platygyra sinensis. The sequence continues at coordinate 39,145 of JAHPZR010002231.1, forward strand.
AACTCGCCTGTAGTAATTTGCACTGTAAATTAAAAATTAATAACAAATTGGGCTGATTTTATCGAATTACAATAATGTAGTTTTGTCAGTCATATAATAAAGCTATTTCTATTTTTATATGTGGGAGGCACGGTGGCTTCATGTTTTAGTGCGCTTGACTCCGGAGCGAGCGGTCTGGGTTTGAGCCCTGGACGGGGACATTGTGTTCTGTTCTTGGGCAAGACACTTTACTCTCAAGGTGCTTCTCTCCACCCAGGTGTATAAATGTGCAGCGGCGAATTTAATGCTGGGGGGTTACCCTGCGATGGACTAGCATCCCATCCAGGGGAGAGTAGAAACACTCCTAGTCGCTTCATGCTACAGAAACCGGGATAAGCTCTGGCCTGGTGGGCCACAATTGGCTCGTATGCAGACTTTACCTTTTACCTCTATTGTTAATATTTTTTGTAAATTTCCCATAATTAGAATTTCAGCTATTTCAAGGAGTAGGGGGCATTTTTACATTAGCCATTTATGGCTGCCAATTTTAAGTTGTTTTGTATGCATTTAAATTAGACTCGCTAAACTCGTTTTAGAGTGAAAATTCTTTTGAAGTAGAAACGACGTTTGTTAGGCTGAGTTTAATCCTTGCAAAACAACTTAAAATCAACAATTTGTAGTAGCCATGTATGAAAAGGGTTGTCAAACATAATAAATTTTAACCACAAGAAAAATACTGATTTCCCAAAGGAGAGAAATTTTATTGGCATGCCAAAACGCTTTATGTCGACTAGAGGTCTAAGACCTAAGATCTGTTTTTCAGTTGCAAGATGTGAAAGACATAGTTATTGCCAAGATGGATGCTACAGCTAACGATGTGCCTCCCCCTTACCAAGTACAAGGGTGAGTCAATGATTGGAGACAAAACAACATGTTTTTACTTACGATACCTTAAAGAAGTTTTCACTGAGTTGTCGAAAGTAATTTGCGTTTTCTTTGGTGTTTTGTTGCCGTGCCACGCGATTGGCTTAAAAACTCACTCCACGTTTTCATCCAATCAGAGGTAAAACCAAACCTCACGTGACCCGTTCGCACGCTTTTCCCGCGCTTTGCCGCGGCAGCATGTATTTGGTACGAGTTTTGATTGGATCACTGGATTGTCTCTGTGCTTTGTGATTGGCCAGAATGAAAACTTTGCTATTGGTTCTTACTCATTGAGAACTGCTCTGCTGTTAGCGATTCCAGTCAGTTAAAAGAAAGCTGACCGCTGTTTTGCATCAGACACTATTACTTTTAAAGGTGTTTTAAGATGCCGTTTTGAGGGCTTATGTAGATGTCGCAGTCACTTGAAGATGATTATGAAGCATATTAAAACTAAAAACACCCGAAAAATGGGAGCGGGCAGTGAATCAAAAACATTCTACAGAAAAAAAATGGTTTTGTTGTTTGGGCGATGGGGAACGAAACATTTTATAGATGGCTATAGTTAGGCCCAGGCCAAACGTTGAACTTCACATGAGTCGAACCGAACTGAGTCGATTCGAACGGGCCAAGCTCGACTATTGTGCCAAACGTCGAACTCAATTCCAATTAACTCCAATTTGCAATTAATTCTAACTAAGATCGACCAACACGCTCTCTATCGCTTTGAAGCAGACGGATAGCAAGTGTTGGTCGATCTTAATTCAGTCGCACGAACTTAGCTGAGTCAAACGTCAAGCTTAACACGAACTTAATTTGCTCAATTAAGCCCATCGTATGTGAAGTTCTACGTTTTACCAGGGCCTTGCACGGCATTATTTTCCTGCTAAAATGTTGGGACTAGAAGAAACAAATTTTCATAACAGTGCTGTACAGTGGATCCTCCTTGTTTAATTTTCGGAACTAAAAGCCCTCTAATAAAAAAAATATGGACTTTTGTTGTCTCCACAGTTTTCCAACACTTTACTTCGCACCAATGAAAAGTAAGGATACGCCAAAGAAATATAATGGCGGAAGGGATGTGAATTCCTTCGTAGAATACCTCAAACGTGAAGCCACGAATACTTTTGAAGTTCCCGCCGAGGAGAAGAAAAAGAAGAAAAAGAAGACTAAGAAAGAGAAAGATGAACTATAAAGAAACTTAAAATGTTTTTGTAAAACTAGATTTAACAAATTTAGGTCTAAACTGCTCTGTTATTTGAGATGGGCCTCTGTTTTTAAGTAACAGATTTGTTACCAGAGCGGTCTTTGAACAAGAAGTTCTCACTGCTCCTAGATCCTGTCGGCTCACTCTAGTGTAGTTTTTGACCGTGTCTCTGTCACGCAATGTCATGCTGTCGGAAAAGAGGAGAGGGACGGGAGCGTTGCGTTGCGTGACAGAGGGCCAGAATTGGCGCTCAACCCCATAAAGTAATGTTCTAAAATTGTGGTAAATTTGTAATCGCCTAAATTAATACTGCCTTGATGTGAGTTATAACAGAATTTTTCGCTTGGGGTTCAAGGTGCAAGAAGAGTTTTTGGGAATATTTTGGTGGAATAATTAAATGAGCTCTTTTGAAGAATTCTTGTGTGATTCGTTTTTGAATCTCTACAAATGTAGCCTGCTTGCAAAGAGGAATCTTTGTGTAAACTGTCGTCCCGAGGGATACTGGACCTCTTGTTTTCCCGTGATGCATCCGTGTAGCATCAAACTGACGTCAGGGGTAATGGAGGCACTCTCCCGCCTCGCTAGCTTAAAAATTCCACAAGTTTCAAATGTCTCCCACGCAAAGTAAATATCTTGAGCGAAACAATTTTCTCTCGCGGTGCCTCTAAATTAAACGCTGCCAGATGCGATCCAAGTGAGGTCGTATAAGTATTTCTGGTCGACGGGCCATTATCCACGAACTTAGACTTTGCCCACGCAATGGGTTAACGTCACTGTTTTACAAAGTAACAAAGTTCTAACAATTGTGATTCTGTTTGAATAGTACCTACATTTGTTTCGTAAACATCCGGTAGTTATTTCGCAATATTGTTCTATTTGCGAGGTGCAATGTGCTTTGCAGGAGTTTACCGGAAAGAAAAGCTCTCTCGGTCCGGAAAAGTACGACAAATGTGCCGGCTTTGCTTAGCAGACATGTTCTGAGATTGAAAACGGATATTGGCAGCTCGCGTTGTCTGAATAAACTTAAATAATTGCGGCAGCATTAACTGGCAAAATCTAAAGTTCCAATACCTTTCCATATTATCGGGTAATTGGCAAGAAGATTTATCTTTCTTTTGAATCCAAGGTCGCATATTAAATAACAAAAGTTTTCTTTAAAAAATATAATTTTTTTAATATCCGAAATAATCAATTATCGCTTTCTTTTTGTAATTAAAACGCAGGTTCGTTTAGCGGCGTGTAATGTGGAATTGCGTTGTTTTGAAAAAGCTGGTTTGTAATTTGTAAGGAAAACGTTTAATTCTTATTAGTGTTAATTTATAAATAGAAAGAAAGCATTTTAAAGTATGAATCAACGCCTCCGCTGACGCAATATGAGAATAATTTGAGGGACGACTTAAATGCCTTTTTATCCTGATAATTTTTGATCTGAATCAACCTCAGTTTCACCTTTGTGAAACAACAGAAAGAACTCTAAAATTTGATAAATTTATCATCTGTCCTTATTATTTGGGTGACCTTGCAGGTTTTAAAGACTTTGGCAGCGCCACTCAATTAAGGATGTTGAACACTTGCGGACTTCAATTGATGACGCAATTCAGCGTGTCCGAGACTTCTTAAGTAAACGAAATACCTGCCTAGAAATACGTCCAAGAATAAAGCGATGAATATTAAAGTTTCTAGAGTGAAAACGCAATTTAATAAAGAAGTTTGTAAACAATCGTTATTCAAGTACGCTTATCGGATACCAAAATATGTGAAACTTGAAAGACCTTGAAAGTGGCTTCCCACGGATTTTCTGTTTAAACTGAAGGTTGCGAGTTTGGCATTACCAAAGAAACCTCGGAAAGATATTGATCATATTGCTTTCAGCTTAAAACAAACTAGTTAACAATGTAGTTTAAGAGGTTTAACAGTACACATACCCCCCAGGCTTTGCATAACCGGAACAATTTATAGTTCGTTTTGAAAGAAAAATGTAATCAATCACTGAAATAATCATGAGAAACACTCGGTGCAGGAGGTCGTTCAACCTGAATAGAAGCAGGCTCGGCAAGTGAAATATTTCTTCTTTAAACGTTCAAAGTGTAACAACGAATGTTTGCCTTTTTTCCGCGTCAAGCAGGCTTAAGGAGGTGTGTCACCCAGTCCCCTCTCAATACGTTGTTTTCGGGGACTAGTGACGCAATCGAAAAAGTGTTTTGTCGATGGCTTGTACACGATGCCTTTTATATAAACGCCATTTTATAGCAGACCTGGTACATTTGAAAAAGTCCACCTTAGAGGCCTGTTCCTTAGTTAATTTACAATTTAATTTGGAACTTCAAAACATTTTGTGTCGAAATGCTGCAGGCAGCTTCAGTTGGCCTCTGATCAAGTAGTTCTAACAAGCGTTGCTTCGAACACGTGAACTGTATCGCAATTTTGCAGTTTGCCTTGATCTTTTATTTGTATGGTTCAACCAAAAATGTGTGGTAATCTAGCTTTTCCTCAGTTTTGTTCATATACAAAACATTCTTTTTGACAATTTGTAGCTTTGCTGAAATTATCTCGCAGCTGTTGCAAATAGCCCGCCTCTTAAGATGCGGAAACGACACTGGTATTTCAGCCGATACCTTCTTGTTGTCACCATTCCAAGAATCTTTGGGCAACTTCGAAATAATCGGTCAGATTGACAGTTTAAAGTCTTTAAAATCCGTTGTTTGCCTCATATTTCTGTTTCATGATTAGCTACAAGTGTTATCATTTTCCTTGTAACTTAATTCCTACGCAAAACTTGGAAAAAAGTCATGATTTAAATAGTTTGTTTTTCTTAACTTTTCTAGCAGAAAGTCACAATCCGATTAACTTTAAAATGCCCCTTGGCAATGTTTGTCCGGCGTTTTTCCAAGACGTTTAGTGACGAAGTTTTATTTGAGCTTAATACCACTTGAAACGCATTCACTGTCATTAAAATGGATTCTATTTCGCACAACTTTCTCATTACACTGTGTTGCAGAAAATTCACAGCACTAAATGGCTCAGCTGCAAGGTTTATCAACAGTTTCGTTAGATCTTTTTTTTCTTTTTCTGCCCAACGAAAACTCAGTTCTCTGCTGTCAAGTGATGGTTAATGTGAGAATAATATGATACAGCAGTTCACAGACTCAGTTTTTTTTATCGCTTTCCTAGGACGTAAACTTAAACTTGATTACTGGCATAATCCAGAAAACAAAACTTTCTAAATGATAAACAACTTAACATTAATTAACCTTATTTTCGTAACAATTGAGACACTGCTAAGCTTTTATCTGACGTCAGCGAAAAGTGAAGATTTAAGCCACTAAGTCGTCAAAGACGATCGTCAAAAAGATGCTTTCTCAGATTCCAGCCTGCGGTTAATCATTCTAATCTTAAAATTATCTTCTTCGGAGAATCAGCCATTCCGTATTTGGAGGAAATTTAAAAAGACTTTACAGAGAAGAGTATCACCTTCTAAATATTTGCCCAAGCGGGCAAATTCCAGCGTAGATTATAACACTCGGCAGAAGTGAGCAGAGAAAAAAAAACATGAAAAAGACTAAACGGGCAACCTTGTTCCACCCCGCGTTTCACCAAACATTTTCTGGAACCACAACTGATGTTGAACTAATTTTCAAGACTCCTGATTCATACTAAGGTTATTTGTTCCATTTATTTCAAGAGGACTGTTGAAGGAAGGCAGTATTTTCAACGTGTATTTAAAGTACTAACAAATTCAACGAAAGCAAAGTAACCGTATTGAACCCATTCTAATACTCTGTTAAATAAATCTAAATTATTGGCAGAAAATCAAAAAAATAATTCCTAAGTAGTTTAACGTTCTTGTTGATTTTTTTCACACGTGCCGTGCCGTATTAAAATGATCTGGCGGAAGAAGCCATTCCGATGATGTTTCCTAATCTTTTTCGGGCGGAAAAAAGTATTTCTAGCACTAAATTACACATTGTGTAAAGCCGAGGTCACATTTAATTGTACAGATATTTAGCTTCTGCGCGGGAGTGAGTTTACCATTTTTAAAGTTGTTCACAACAAGAACAACAAATATGCTAGTTTCCTAAGAAACGTTTGGGCCGCGACCCCGTGTAGCGAAAACACTTATCCACTTGAAGAAATTAATAAACCGCTATTGCGTATTTGTACTGTGAAGCTAGAGCCGTCTCCCTGTGTTTTTACAGGCACACAAAACAAAATACCTTTCGATGTAACTGCATATAAAAAGGAAATATTTTGGAAAGCGCAGAAGTGAACCATCTTTTCTTTTGATTTAGAAATGAACATGTTCCATTCATACTTGTTGCGTACATGTATTGTTGTCATTGATTGTTTGCACGGACCTTTCAACTTATTACCCATTCTAAGGGTCAATAATTGTCTATAAAAGCCAAATGGGCGTTAAACAAGGCCTCAAGGAGGCTTAGCTGCTTTGTCTAGCTGAATAGAGCTGCAATTAATTTCGGTTTTCAAACGAAAAGAAAACGAGCATTTAAGCTCTTTTTTGTGTTTTCCTTCGAATTTTCTACTGTCCTAAACGGGCCACCCTGGGGTGCAATCTACGGACGGACAGTCATCTGTTGTCCAAGCTTTTAGGAACTGTACAAAATTCCTTAACATATTACTTTATAGTCACAGCTTTTGCAGCTGTTTGGTCTAAAAGATGCTTAGAGTATGCCTGTTACAAAGTACTTCAATTATGCAACATATGTCTTTTTTTTCGGGTGAAAACGAAAGTGGCTACTCCCATTTGTTTACTGACATAATGGGACATTAACATTTTAAGCTGTGGTATGTGGGAATTAAAAGCTCAAGATTGGTTGGGGTTTGATGTCTGTGTTTTGGAGAAAACACTGGAAATCGTGTGACGGGAGATTGCAAATCATCACTTAAAAAAATTCCAATGGCTTTCTATTGTTTATCGTTACAAAAAGCGATTGAATAGGAACTAAGCGAAGCAGCAGGGGGTAAAGAATCGGTAAAAAACATTAAACGCCCTTTTTGTCGCTTGCCTTTTTGGAAGTCTGTGTTAAGTCACGTTAAGTTGACACGATTTGAATATTTTCATAAATTTTACGCCTTTCAAAGTAAGACAGATTCTGTTTGCGTTGGCAGGACTCTTTCATATGTTAGCAGCCTGTTTACAGTTGGCAGTAATTTTCCAATAAACTTTTTAATTGTGTTTTCTTTGTAGCGATTTCAAGGGGTCAAGCGTATGTCAGAGCTACAATACCAGTACAGGATCCAGCTAATAAAACGTGACACATAAGCCATTGCACTGGATAACCGTCTAGAGGAGTTTATTTTGAGGCGAGATCCAATTTGGACCTGTTTTGTACAGTACAAATCACAGCGCGCCATAATTAATAAATCTACCGGTGGGGTCCATTCTAGCGCTTGGAGGCTCCACCCCGAAAATTAAGATGGATTGCAGTTAAATTAAAAGGACTTAGAATTTGCTAGCCGACGCTAACACCATTTTCGTTCTGGGAAACAACCCAGGCTTTGCCAGTGAAGAATTTTGCTACTTAACAGCAAATTGAATTCCCGTCCTTTGAAACTGAACTGAACACGCGCTCCGTGCAAGTTTAAAAAAACAACTAAGAAACAAAGAAAATTGACACAAGGAGGCAAGAGCGAATTTGATAACTGACAAGTTAAGTCAATGCTGCTTAAAGAACAATGTTTTTGCTTTGAATGGATATAAAATATCGCCTTTAATGTGGATATTAGTAACACAGGCGTTAACTGAAACGAAACTTCACAACATCTTTTCTCCAGATGAGCATTTACGTGCAATTCTCTTCAAGCATATTGCTTAATCATTGTTGTGTAACTACTTCGTAGCTTTTGATGAGGTAGTTAACAAAATAAGACTATTGTTAAGATTTACAAAGCTCGAATTAATAAACATATGAATAGGCTTGCTTGAAAGGCTGTAACACTTCTCTAATTGTTTTCATCTCTCAAAGCTAAACACCGCAATTTGTCGATCTTACCGATAACTTTCCTCCAATTTACAACTTGCTATATATTGTTGAAATTAGATATCAGAGTTGTTTTCGTTCTTGGGAAGAAAAACACGAGTTTCATAGGCGTTTAGCAGAGATTTCATAATCCGTCAATTTAGTTTTCGAGCCCATTAGAAGCTAGAAAACACTCAAATTGTGGAAGACAAGGAATTTTTTTTTCCGAAAAACTTTCAGATTGTTTCACAGCGAATATCTTGAGGACAGCAGACAGTTTTTCCCAAACGAGTCCACGAAATCCTTTGATTTTATACCTTCAGAAAACAAAAAACCTTTCTATGTTGAAAGGAAAGTAGAAATACCCAACAACAAGTAAAAAAGGAAGAACCATATTTTTGGGCTAAAGAGAAATCTATTTAGAAGGGTACCGTTATGCTTTTAGCAATTAGAAGCCTTGAATTATCTTTTTTAGCTGTCTTTTATCAAGATAATATCCTTTTAGGAACCAGACGAAATCACCTCTAAATGTGAGGAAAGCCCCCCCAGAGTGGTGACGCACAAAGAAAGACAAATAAGCAAGGCGGAAAAACACAATTTGGTCTCGAAGACGTGCGTTCATTTCTATAACTTGAATTTTCGAGTTGTAACTAAATATAAAATGCAATTAATAACTGCTCTGTATATCCGTCTCAAGTGCTATTTATAACAGCTGGCGTTTATTAGATCTCCGTGCTCATTAGAGACCGAAATTAAAATACACTTCATCGTACATTTGAGCTGCAGACAACGTGAACAAGCCACCCTTTTCCCCTCTGGTCAGAGTGTCAGATTCCGGGAAGATAACGCCAATATACGGACAGAATACCCGATAATGGGCGAGTACGAGTGGTAAATTTAAAGGATTCGACGTAAAATTGGTTGCTTTTCGCGAAAATGCCACGTACGCGATTGAACGTGCGTGTTGATAGTAGTAATACGAGGTCAATCTAGCAAGGTCGAACAATGAAGACCATGTCACTATAATATCACAGAACAACACATCTGAAAACACAGAGGTTTCTTTGGCGATCAGATTTATTTGACCATTTCGAAGCGTGTGTGTGCATTGTCAAAATGCTTGTAATGTGGGTTCATAAATTAATCGAGAATGTAAAAAAAAACAAAACAAATAAAGTTATACGCACTGTTCTCTGATCCGTGCCTGACGAAAATATTCAGTAGAAATATATAAAATGTATTGCTCTAATATTCAAGTGACTCCTTATTTTTTTTATACAAACTGTCTGTACATCTCTGATTCATAAACAACATTTCTATCGATGGGGTGTATTTACATGAAGGTGTCACGGATCGTATGGAGAAAAATCAGTTTATCTTGAACATGTTCGACTCGTCCGTCAATGAACGCGCTCTCTAAAATACTTCTAGAAGATTTTAAAAGATTGAAAATAATCTGGGAATTTCTTGACAAGCAACAGATAAGATTCGGCGGAGACATAGCACATAAATTATTTTCACCGCGTAGTTTGATTGGATTCCTGTCATCTCGCTGAAATGTACATAGAAATCAACAGCGCCCAGAGAACGAAGGATGAATGAGATGCGTTATGTTGGCTTCCGTTATGAGCTTGTCGCGTGGCTCGGATAGCTGGAGTTGTTTCTAACCGAGGTTCAGTAGTGTTGTAGGACTGGAGGTCTCGTAAGGTCCCCATTTCATCTAGCAGAAATGAATCGTCTAAAGCATGCCACGCCGCAGCGCTGAAATTTTCGTCCCCCGTTGTTAGGAGATCGAATAAACATGAGTCAAGGTAGAAGCCCGTGATTTTCGTCTTCGAACACTTACCATGGGCTTCTTTGCGAGACATTTTAGTTCTTCTCGGACGCATCCGCGCTAGCTGTTCGTCCGTGTAAGATAACAGCTCTCTGTAGTCGATTCGCTGACGATGCGGGCATCCCGTTACACAAAGTCCTGTTGCGGTCGGAGCTTTGAACAGAAGCTGTTCAGGGATTTTTACATGAAACGTCAGAAATTCACCGACCTGTCGGATGATTATCGTCGTGCTAATGTAACAGATTTTAATCTCGATGTGAACTTGAGGTCCCTTTTGACGGCGATAGATTTTCGCTGCGCAATCTGATGGTCCTGTTTGTCGAGTTCCATCGTGAAACTCAGCGGGTAGCAAGCCCGCTTTAGCTCGGTAGATTTTTTGATTCACACAACCTTTTCCTTGAGCTTTAATCAGAACGGTGATCTGTGGAACAAGTCACAAGTAAAGCGATTAGTCAACTCGATCCGTAAAACGCGATCGATCAAATTTGGCAGGCCCTTGTGTTAGTTGCGATGATGGATTGCTTTATTTCAGATACAAATTGCATGATGATACGTGATTAGTTTCATCACAAAAGCGAAAGAGTCGAGTCAATACAAGCATGATTAGAACACAGTGCGTTTAATGAATAGCGTGTTTACAGTGAAACGAACATCACCGCAGCTCGGTCGGACTCATTAGGAAGCACACAGCTTGTGAAATCTACAACCACAACTCGGAGTAACACGCCATGCTTTTCACAATCAGTTGGAGTCCATATTTGAATTGCAAGAAAGCTCTGAGCTGCAGGATGTATATGCATAATTCAAAGCTATGTTATTTGAACACGTTCTGTGCTACGATGTATGGAAATTGAAAATAATTTAAAAGCTCTTACCGTGTTTGTAGCAGTTGCGCTCGATCCTGCCACGAGAGGTACGTTCGTAACCTGCACAGAGAAATACTCGCTGTCGATTAAAGGCCAGGCACCTTCTACGACACATGTTTGACGCTCTTCTGTGAATGTTTTTAAATGCGGGTCCCCAAATAAAGCACACAATCGAAAATCGTGTGGGTTTTTCCTAATTTGTCCTTTAGATGGTTTGGTTTGCGCGAATGTAAAGTTCATACAAGCGGGTTGCTTAGGAGCTGGTGTCGCAGGAGTTTTTGCACTTGGCAGAGCTGTTCCGTTCGTAGGCAGCGAAACATTCCCGCAGTTGCGGTCCTTCATTTGTCGCGGTATCAGTGTAGATACAGTGTGGAAATGTATATTCGAGTTACAGCTTTTCACTGCGTTTTTGACGCCCTGAACACAGCGCAAAAATACAGCCAACGCGGTGCAAATTGCTCGGTTGGTTGCTGGTTCCGCTGCATCTACCGCGCTCTCATATGGCCTTATGCATCGATCGTTCAATACTTGTATACAGGCTTGTCCCTCTGCTGACACGAGAAGCTCTGCGAACGCAAATGAGAAGGCGAGTAATGTGAGCATATTTATATTTACAGCATAACAACACAGGATTACGCGCTGAAGCGAACGCGCGATTCGAAGCGCACGACAATTATAAAGTTTACTCACGTTGCGGAAATAAACAAGTCGACAGAAGCACTTGGAAAACGGCAGTCAGTCCCAGTTTAAATCGAAAACTCATGTCCTTTTTACCAGACCGTCTGAGCACTCGCACATAACTGCATCCAGACCTTGTAAACTGTTCCGATTTACTGTGTTCGTCGCGCGACTCGGCTGCGCTCGATCTGTAGCAGGCCAATTTGCTTGATGGGAATGGAAAACCAAATGAGTCGATTCACTTATCAATCAGAAAGTTGACAGCTTCAACACAAAGATACTGATTAACAAGTCCGCCAGTATTCCTGTTCTCCCGCCCTGATTGACCTTATCGGCGATTGAGAACTTTTTAAGCACAGCAACGCAGTTACAGCGCGAATCGTTCAGCAAACATTCGTTTAAGCCAAGCCACATTCAAATAAATGGCTTGGGAAAAAGCCCGGCTCTTATAGGGGGCTGTGAGCTTCACACTAACCCCCTAGTGTGGTTTCCCGTCACAGTAGAACCACCGAAGCAGCTGTCATTCTAATTAACTATCTGTTCTTTTCTTTGTTTTCATTGGTTCGCACCGAGCAGTATTATCGCCCGCGGCTATTCAAAGTACCCTTTTCAAAAGGACCAATCACAGGTCAGTATCCAGCACGGAACTCGTACATAATTGAGCGACTTGTCATTCATCATTTTCTCCTTTGTATTCTCGCTCGGTGATTGGTGGAGAAGCGTTAAAAATTACAAAGGGGGACGGAGTGTTGACATAACCACCGGGGAACCCGACTGTTAGTTCTAACCTCAAACAACAAAAGCACTCTGCAGCTTCATTGCCACATAGAGCTCCCAGTGGAAGAGTCCGTAGCGAAAGCAATTTCGATTTCTTTTCCTAGTGACAGCATGTGTAAGCTTCCATGACTAAATCCTTTTTCCTGTGGCGGACAGCCTTGGCAAGTCAAGCGATGCTTTAATTGCACAAGTTTGTTGATTTTGGGTAATTATACTTTTGTAGTTCAACACTTGGAAAAATTAGAAATGTCATTTGGGAGGGATCTAGACAAAGATAACACAAAGGCTTTATCGCAGACCAAAAGAACCGAATTATATTGCCACAATACGCCGCGAAATAACCATTTTTTCGTTTCACTAGCCAGGAACACAAATTCAGAACGTGGTTTTGCTGAGAGAACGCGGCATGAATAAGTTATTCAGAAGAGCAGAAGTGGTGGAAAATGCGAAGAACGTGCTGTGTTAATGCTGCGAGCCCGCCAAGTCTTTATCCCATTGATTCGTTGTACCGCCCACATCTAATGAATATTGCTGTTTCTTCACGTCGCGAAGACACAAAACTCTTTTTCCGGTGGTATCATCTAAGGTTTTACGAGCGCCTCAAGAACGCATATTTTGCCTGGCAAGCTCTCAGCGTGCGAAATTGAATCACAATGGTTAAGAATCTGTGGGAACGCAGCGAGAGAACTTTCTGGGTAAAAAACAATTATTTTCGGAACTCGATTATCAGTAGTCTAGCTTTGAGAACGCCGTACTGCGCTTTGCAGCGAAGCAATTTCCTGTTATTTATATGTTTCTAGAATCAAATGAAGTTCACTGTATGCCAGGAGCCCTACCGCTTTGGAAATTGTCTATTAAAATTTAACTACAACTGGCTAACTTTAACCATTTGTGGTAAAAAATTTCCTGAATCTCTCTTCAGCTCAAAAAAGCTGTTTTGCCCTAGGTTTGCAGACGACACCCTGCGCTTCAACTATTTAAATAGAAATTAAGAATTCTATCAAGAATGAAATCTCGAGTTTACTGTCGTATTTGGTCTGTTTTTTTAAGATGATTTCGCCTGTCAACTCGAAGTTATTGAGATAAGTTAAACAACATACATTGATTGTTCAATGGAGTTTTCAATCCTTGAATTGGCTTTCTTCCCCGCTGCTGCCACAAAAAAGAATTATCCGACGCAATTTAAGCCATAGTATGGAGCATAGTTTGTAATAACATACGACCAACAGAGATGTTTGTTTGGAATTCAAGAAGGAAAATTGAAAACTGTGGGAGACGGGAGTTATGCAGATAAGGTGGCGATTCGCCGTGGGTTATTTTTGTCCAAAAAATGAACACATTTCAATGTTTCCAACTGGGTCTCAACTGATTGCGAACAAATTAGTTTTCAAGCTCTACACAGATCCCACGGCACAATTTAATGCCTATTTACACTCTGTATCGAAAAGCCGCCAAACGTTTCTTTTTGAAAACGGCTACTTGAAAAGCAACAAGTATTTCTGGAACTTATGAAGCACTGCTGTGAAGCCGCGACGTGAACAGAATTCCAATGAACTTCTTTCTGTGTCGAAGGCAGACAATATAATTTGGAAACCCGTGAGATTTTTGGACAAAGAAGCTCGTGTTTGAAAACCGTGCCACAAGAGCTCACTGAAAGCGACGTTGATTGAGCAGTCAAAAAAGATTCTGAAGTGGAAAAGAAACTGTTTCATATAGTATAAAAACTATACAAGCGTGTCCGAAGGCAGAGAGCAAACCGTTTACGGTGGTATGGCCGCTCTTTGACCGCCACGGTTTGAAATACTGGCGCTGTTGTGTTATCTCTTGTCTTATGAGGTATATCACTTCCTCGGATAAATGTTCGTTTATCACCGGCGCGCTGGGCGAAATCGAAATTTCCATCGAAAATTCATCTTCTTCTTCTCGCCACATTTACAATTAGTTAAATTGGCCTCTCGAAGACAGCAGGGGTCTCTGAACTACCATTAATTATCGAGTCTACCCTAATCACCATAAAAGCGACTTGAATCTAAGTGGCTATATGTTCGACTTAGAACTTTCACAGCGTCAAAAAAGTTGAATAAAGATCCTATTTGGGGTTATAAAATTGAAACCGGTCCGACAGAATATTGTTGTGGTCATTTCTCCTGAAGCAAAACAAACTAAAAACCTTATTAAATAATGGATTAGGCGGTCCCGAATTTACGGTTCATGGAAAAATGCACGGTCTCAATTGAATTCCCTTCCGTTAGCGTAATTCTACAAGTAATTAGTTTAAAATTAGTGGTTTCCTCGCAGAGATACTTTGCAGTTTCAATGTTTAACGTCGAAGGCTAAAGTCAGGGTTTATGTTTGAGTAATTGGCCGTCATCTGACACCAGCCACAAAAAACGTTGTAAAAGTGATTGCTTTTTGAAATTATTTTCGTTAAGATACCTTCTTCCCTCGGCAAAAAGCTATTTTCCATCTTTGGAAAACTCAAAAAGTGTAAAAAAGGGTAACTGAATCCTCGCCCGTTCTTAGATCATTGCTTTTAAACCGGGTAGCTGTTTTAGAATTAATATATTCACAAGTCACGCGAGTTTATAATCCCACATAACGTTTTAAAATTATTTTTGTTTTAGCTCGCAGTATATGAAGACATTGCTCTTTTAAGTGGTTTGTTTTTCATACGTGGCAAGTTTGGTGTCCAGCCCAACATCATAAGGACCCAATTGTTCCCTTTACCAAAATGTCGTCCTAAGCTTTAAAAAACGCTTCAAACAAATTGAAATATTGGAAAACTATTTTCATCTCCGTCACTGCAAGATTGGACCAAGAAGGATTCTTTCGTCAGCTATACCACGTTAACAGTGAATAGTGTGTTATTCTCGGCTTAACTGACGGAAGAAAAACTGATAATTTACAAGTTGGTCACAAGTTCTATTGTTCACGTTCGTGTCAAACTTTCAAGGTTGATTGAAGTAAATTCGATTGTTTCGTGTATCAGTCGACTTTATATTGCTTTTGAATACAAAAACTGTAACAAGTAGTTCATATATCGTACACTACACAGAAAACAAATTTTATATTGATTCAACAGGAAAGACTGAATATTGATATCTCTACACTGTTTTACCTGCATCACAAGACACACTAAAAGGCCTCTCAGAGTGTTACATCTCTTCTGGAAAGTTTTGCGGACAAATAAATGAACTGGTTCGCGTAAAGCGTGGGTTTGACGAGTTATTGTGCTCGCCAAATCTTTGAGAGCATTTTCAGTGCCTATTTTGTTGCTTTTTAGGGGTGACATATCTACACCGCTATAAAAAATTGGCCGGAAGACCTTCATTATCGTTCTCTAGTTTTAAAGGTACTGAACAAGATGACAAAGAATATTTCTTCCTTAGAGCAAGAGAAAAAAAAAATAAAATGTCTTCTTAAGAGGCGAAAATAATTGTATACGTCATATGAACCACAAGTGGGCTTCAATAATGATTTTGACGTGTCTGGGCAAGCTCACAGGCTTTGCTGACGCACAAGTTCTTCCAAAGAACCTGTTCAGTAATATAAGCTAGCCAATTTGGCCTTAATTTTGGATACGAAAGACGTAATGGTTTGATCTAGGTGTGAAGAACAAAATTTATTCTAGCATGCATGAATGCAAACTTTCCTTTTTTATGTTGAATCAGTTCTTGAATGAAATAGATGGAGCTCAGTGACTTTAATATATGAGACCATAAACTCTCAAAGAGAGTTTGAAATAATCTCTACGAGGCCTAGGAGCAATGATTTTGAGGAAGTCTCCGTGTTTTATAGAACGAATTAGATAATGCCGAGAAACGACTCGACTGTAAAACAAAGTCTGGTATAATATGTCTATAAATAAAAAAACAGCGCAAACCTTTTACTATACCCGTTAATAGCTAGCTTTATGCGTTTTAAGTTAAAGTGACAAGCTATTTCCTTTGCAAATTATTCAGACTGATTATTAAGCCCGTTAAAGTGAAGCTTAAAGTAGCTGAAGTTTCGTAAGTTGCATTAATCTGGTCCCATACAACGTTTGCATTGTGCCGCTAGGTTTGACTTCACACAACTTTACAACACTGATGTACCTTTCGCCCAAAATCGACGATAGCCGGTTGTTTTTAAATGATTTCCCTTTAATCTGTCCAAGGACGAAAGAAGTTTGATAATTTTAGATATGCAGACATCTGCCTGATTGCTTAATTGGAAGGCCGCAAAATATTTGCCCGGCTTCAATATTGAACATATCTCGATAACAAAACTGGGACTGGTGCAAAAATCTTGATTTAAAACAACTACAGTAATTGTTACAGAAAAGTTTAGAAAATGAAAGTAGTTCTTTTTATGGGAGTTTTCGAGCTAGAAGGTGTTCTGCGAGACAAGTACAATATCACAAACATTTATTTCAGGAAATTAAATGTTTAATTTGAAAATTATTGATTGGAAGTTTGTTTCTGGAAAACGTTCACACTTCAGTGAGCGGCCAAATGCTCAAATGCAAGTAATGTACATTCGTAACGTAAAGACGAATGAATGAGAATTTTTTAAGGTACTGAAAGAAGAAACCCATTGAAATTTCTGCTCTTATCCACTTCGACTCACGCGTTTTCAAATGTAGGTGCGACACTATTTCTTTATTCATGTACAAATCGATAACGCTCCATTAACCTTTTTTTCTGTGAAACTGACAACATTTAAAACTTCTCATTTTGCATGTTAATTACGTCGGAAACTTTTAATTTACCAACATAACAGGTGACTTTCGGTGAGTTTCTTATCTTTAAATTTATGGCCCACCTTTTAAGGTTTTAATAGCACGTTTAGGTCACCTTACAACTCGTATTGAGTTGCACCAACGCTTCATTATCATTTCAGGTGTTAAGCTCTGCCAGCGGCAAAAAAAAGAGACTGTTTATAACTCGATGCGACTTCTTGATGGGAGCACTTTTTGTCGATAAAAACAGATGGACAGGAATGCAATTTAAGGATACCGCTCAAATAGCGACTAAAACACGCCCTGAAAGATTTAGAGATATTTTGATCAACATAATAAAATTGAAATTGTTTACAGAAATTCTCCTCCCAGAGCGAGCTTCGCACTCAGAAGCGGTTACTCATTTGAAAATGTTTCGTCGCTCACCTCTCTCGCCTTTTTCCCGCACTACGAAACTTAGAAAAAGAACACTTGTACCTCCTCTGCTTCTCGATAATGGAAAACAGGTAAAACACAATAAATTAGAGATTTCATGCAGCGAAAATGTTTAGTACCACGACCACCTGGGTTGATAGAATGGTTGGCCCCCAACAACGCTAGAACAAGAAAAGTCTCAACAATTTCGTGTGTTGCTACTTGTCCTCAATGAAAACAACAACTTTTACAAGGTGGCGAAGCAATTACTAAAGAATACAATATATGAACATTTGTTTTATGTTTTATATATAATGCAAAAAAGCTAACGGTTTTTGAAGCAGAACATAGCTAAACGACCAAAATATGCCATTATTAAAGATGGGTATTTTTATGACACTAGTGCAGTAAAAATGACAATAATATGAAACTGCTCTTTTAGTCATTTCAGAACGTTCGCTACGTCCTTGAAAGAGAAATCGTTATCTTCATCACCTGAGCGGTAAAGCAAAGCAACAAAATTGTCAAAGAAAACGAGAGAATTCGGCCAGGTCTTGATCTCTTGTAATGCGATTTAGAGCAGTGCAGACTAAATGCTAAATAGGTTTCGGTAGTAAGCCTGAATTTTCAGTTTTAACTACTCGTAAAGTTGCCTTCGAAAGCGTAGGCGAACGAATCTTGTCAGTCAAATCGTGTCTTCAACTCAGGGACTGCAGAAATACGAAAACTAAGTTGATATATTTCTTTTTCAGGGAAAACATGGATGCTATATATGTTTCTTTTAAATCTTCTGCGCTGTTAAGAGACTATTTCAAAACAAAACAACTTTCGCTTGTCACTAACTCCACAGCAACGCACGCACAAGTGTTATATATCGCCCAAGTGGGGGTTCTCAGTTTATTCAAATTGCTTACATGGTTAGATAGGACTTAACTTTCCTGCTTTACATTTTTATTCGACTATTTTATGTTAACAGACTGAACGAATTGCTAAACGTAAGATATATTACGAGGCCAGTAAGAAGACCTCTATTTTGAAACAAACTCGTTGCTATTGGGTCTTTTTAGCGAACTTCTGTCGAGCATAGCAGAGTTCTGACCCTCTAAGTTCGAAAACTTATTATTTAAAACATAAAAATTCTTAGACTATCTAGGCTTCGCAATATGTTTTCTAGGGTAGATTATCGACCGCAAACTGTTAAAACCATATGTTTACTCTTCGAGGTGTAAATATTAAACTAAGAGTTTCTCGACAAAATGGACAGCACAAAGGACCTATCTTTGTGTTTCGCTCGGGGGGTCCAATTCTACCAGCAGTTAAAATAATGATAGCAGATATCGCTTGAGGGAACTTCAATTTTGTCCATGGACCACCACGTGTTTTATTTAGAATTAATTCCTCGTGGATTTTAACACGCCAAAAATCATTTCAGTCTGTAGTAGGCTAGATTTTAATTTTTTCTTGTTTTGCACCAAACTGTGAACGCTTTTATCAAAATTTTGATTGATATTTCATCTGCTCCAGTCTCCGTAATTACAGAACTCGATACAAGAACTGGAAAAATGAATTTTACTCCATCACGGGTCTCGCGTGGGCTCCACATTGTGACGTGACATTTACGCGAGGTTATCTTGGCACCATTTAAAGTTGTCTAATAATACCATTTATAATTGCATTTCTGAAACTTCAGAATGGCTCTTTTTTCTAAAACACACTGCAAGTGACAGACTTTGAATGTATAATTCCCATTGATACCATCACTGGGTTATCAAATGATGCATAATTTACCGATTTCCCCAGGGGGGGCGAATATAAATTACGTCCTAGAAAACCGCATTAACAGCATGGAAGACTTCTCCGATAATCACAGGCTAAAGAAACGGTAGCTTTAAACTTCGTCTTACTTTTCCAGGTCGAGACTAACCAATGTAAAAATTCCAGGAGTTCGGGAGTACTTATAAGTTTCATTTTGTGACTGGCGAAAAACTCAGCTTTACCAAAATACAACTATTGTGAAATAGAAGACGGACACAATACAGTTTGGCTAATAGATTGTCATTTCGCTTTTTATGCGCTGCATGTTCCAACAGCTGTATCCACGGTGTTTATTGTCTCTGCCCTCCCCACTGCGAAAAAATTAAATGGTCAAAATCACCCAAAGTACGGTGATGTTTTTTCTTAGCACACCAGGACTTGGTAAAATGTTTTGCTTCGTTTTAAATCTCTCGCTTTACTCTGGACAGGCGCACGAGCTGCTCATAAAAAAAGGAGATAAATTTATGCAGCGCGTTTAAACCAAATTTGTAGTACTCTTTAAAAAGTGAAGAAAGACATTATCTATATTGTGTACTAGATATTCATGACAAACTCGAGAGAAACTGTTTTAATGTAAATTGTTATATTGTAGCATACATAAGAAACATGCAACGAATAAATATACTGGCATTTTGGAGGAAATTACACTTGTGGCAATTAAACATTCTCCATATGGTGACAAATGAATTTACCACAAAGTTTAATATTCACATACAGGCTTTTAGTTCTGAAAGCTGTTGCCCCGCGCATTTGAAATAATGTAAACATAACACGCATATAACGGATAAATATATCTCTTAGTTACTATCTTTAGTCTTGGCTTGACTTAGCAAAAAAAATACGACAATATTGACATATCACATAACCGTAAGATATGAATTGCAATATATTGTTTGAAACAAATATTTGTCCTACTGAGAATTCACTGGGAACTGCTAAAATGCTTGGAAAAGTAACAAATGTGAACTTCAAGCGAATTAACAATCCTCGCTTCCCTAAAACTGAATCAAACGATTGCAGTTTAGGGAATTACACCTCAATTGACGAATAGACGCAATGAAGCAATATGCACGGCGGATGTTTATGGAGACACAAAGTTGAATTGCTATCATAATTTAGATCTCAACCAACGGAAGGGGGGAATATTGCTTTGCATTTACCAAACTGTCGCAAATCGCTTCGAGACTTGGAACGCCTGGGAATTTTTCACGATACAGGAACATTACGAGCTTTACGCGATATTCTGTCTTTTTAAAGGTTTAAAGTTGCGCACCAGACACGCCTTTTTGTAGCATTTAAGACGGGGATAAACATGAAGACTGACGTTGCTTAACACGGCCTTCCTGCCAATATCTCGATCACGTTTCAAGCAACGCTAAATCTCTATGCTTAGTTAATAAAACACCGGTTTGGCGGTTTTGTGTAAATTTTTGGGTGATTTTAGAGCATTTTGGGAAAGAGATATTTCCTCTCAAAAAATAGGTTAATTTGAGGAAAATATGAAATGTTGAAGATTTGATGGATTTGGATGGACACCAGACAGTCCCCTACCAACCTGGGGCTCTCATTTGGGGTGGTCAACTGTCTCGTAGTGTTTCCAACCCATTTTAATCCTAACAATTCCCTTTTAATATTACTTCAAATTTCACTCCTATTCATGTTTACCCCCGCCTTAAGTACATGTGTTATAGCTGCAATAATTATAAGCTACGAAGTTAAACTTAGTAAGTCAATGAAATATCCCACTCAAAGCTAAAATCTCCGCTTTGTTTATAGGAACAAAGACGATTTTTGAGTATATTTGACCAAAATCTCCACGCCAAATAAAATTTACTAGCATGCTTCCTGTAGGTTGAGGGGGATTCAAAGGTTTCTACCCTCCCATTTAAAATGGAAAATGGTACTCGTCCTACTTTTTCAAGGTTAAAAAAGCGGTTTGGTTATCTCTTAGCGTGTTCAGTCTCAAAAAATCCACAGCAGGGGCATTTGCGGTACCTTTTGGCTTAGTGAGCCGAAAACAAAATATGAGGGAAGATAATGTGTTGTTTTAGAATTTGGTACTTCTTAGGGGTGGAAAACATTTCAAGCGACTCCCACAAAACCGGATCTTGGTGCTTTTTTTTTTTCAATATTATACATGCGTCTTTTAATACGGGAGTTCCCCCGAGGTCTTTACTACAGGTTTCTGTGCTAGAAATGAAGTGTTTGGGATTTTTAAATGTAGCAATGTTATACCTTTAATAGTGTGAAGAAAACTGAAATGTGAAATGTACATGGTTTAAGGTGTCGTTACTTTCTTTTCCGTGATGTTTTTCTTCCTTAGGAAATTGTTATCAATAGATTCACGAAAACAAACTCAAGAGCTAGGTTGTTCCATGCATTTAGCGTTGTGCTAAACTACTCTAACACAGTAAATGTCTCCTAGTCACTGGAAATTTATGTTTAACATTTGAACACAGTTACTAGAGGGAATGGTTATGAAACGTGACAAAGTGCTTTGTTCTATGTTTTTGTTTGCTATTTTGGGGGTTGACCCTGCACAAAACCTGGCAAAATACAAAAGGTGGTTATATGTGACAGTTCAACTAACGAATAGAAACATTGCGATAATGTAATTCATGCATATTCAATGAGCATAAAACAGAAGTAGCCTGTTTGTTTTGCTTCTTTAATGTTTATAGGGCTCCTTAACCATTCTCTCTATCAACTATGAAGTTATTTAAAATCTAAACGCAAGAGCTACAGCACAAAAAGCTACATATAACTTGAACAGCCACGCCCAAACTGCTAAGTCGGTTTCTTGAGCTTCGGAGCGATGAAACTCCTCATGAAGGCCGATAAGGATGGCGGGATACCAGCGTTGGCGCGACCTTTGGAAAGGGTCGTGTTTGCAAAGGAAACCTGTATGAAAATAAACATTACTTGATTAAAACAAGCCTGTTATTCTAAATGACATTCTGCAGGTATTTAGCACTCTTGATCTACACCCACCTGAGTATTCGAGACGGGAACCATTAAGGAATTTTCCCGCGAGTTGAATAAGGTCTTGCGCCTTTTGGTGCAGTCTAACATGGAGGGGTTTTCAGTGCTGCTTGTCCTGCAATCTGAGTTGGACTGCTGGTCAGCTGGAACTAACACCTCGCGCACACTCGAAGTAGGTTTTCTAGATGAAGACAGTGAAAGTGAAAAAAAGTTGCTTCATACTTGACACACCAGACAAGACGCCGGTTATTATCTCTGGTTTATGTAGCGACTTGGAGTATTTCTGCTGTCCCCTGAATGGGATGCTTGTCCATCGCAGGGTTACCCCCAGCATTGAATTCGCCGGTACCCACTTACACACCTGGGTGGAGAGAGGCACTGTGACAGTAAAGAGTCAGCAAGGCACCAACACCAGGCAGGGTGCATTCATTTAAAACATTTATTTTTAATCAAAAAACACGCAAGCTCGTAAACAGGAAATAACGCAGATTTTGCCACGTTTAGTAATAGTTTACACTCTAAAATTCTCTAAACCTGACATTAACATATTTAGCATTTCTGAGATTTAGAAAGGGAATAGAATTTTTCCATATTAAACCAACAGAGAAACATGTCGAGGAGACAATAAATATTGAAACAAAAAGACACCGCATAATATTAATATTAAACCTAACAGACTTAAACTCAATTGCCATATGCTTTGTTGTTTATTTTTCGAGTGATTTTCAGGTGTTTAAACAATATTGTTGCCATACCAGTGATACAACCACAATCAAATCAAATCAACCACATTCGATTTGACTTTGATTGTGGTTGATTTGATTTAGTCTCCCCAATTAGTGGAGTGTCTGTGCTCAGCTAGTAAAATTTGAGACTTTAAATAAAGTGATTATACATGTGAACAAGATTGCAATTCTAAAGAAAATTGGAAAAAGAAACCTGTGCAATTTCAGTATTTGGTAGTTGCAGATTTTCAAACTATACCAGACCTCTAGAAGAAGATCTTTATTTTTTTATTTCCAACGCAGGATTTTCAGAATTTTCATGTTCAGGTGAAAAGGAAAGCGTCATTCAAACGATCTGTAAAACACACTTTAACTGAAGATGTTGCACAACGTGTCAGACCCGTCGAAGGTCTTTCACAGTTGTAGTTGTCTCGGAATGTGATTTGACGCCAATTTTTATTTGTTAACGATCAGTTATCACACAGCCATGTTGGCGTCAACTCAGCGGGTTAAACTTTCAAAACAGACGATGGAATTCACAGCCGACAATGGGCTTCATACATAGCTATAGAGATAAAATAGATTTGGGACGTCACAAGATCGTTGAAACGGAAGCGAGATTGATAGACATGGGGTTTTAAAAATGGTAAACGGAAACAAATTAAAATTAGCCTTTTCCTGGCTTAATTTGTTTTAGAACGTTTAGGTAAAAACAAAATTATTTATTTACCTTTTCTTTCTGCTTTTTAGCTTTCTATCAGGTGCGTTTTCCTCCGAGGACGCCGCTGTTAGGACGGACAATCCAGCGGGAACCTGCCCGTCTCTTCTCGAGCGACCCGTATCCCGAGACGTGGATTTGGCCGTCTGTCGTGTTTGATGCGTGTTACAATCTGCTTCACTGGAGTCTGAGTCTTGTTTTTTCGACGCGCTGATAACACCAGTATCTTGAAACTGTTGTCCACAGGGTGCGATGTTTGTGGTCTTCGAGCAAAGATCAACTTTGTTGTCGTTTTGTTGGTCCGGATGGAGTCCATTATGGCATGGAGATTTTCCCTCTTCTGCATGTTTATGTAAACAATTATCAAAGATCGTTTCTTCCGAGGTGCTAATCCGATTAACATTTAAAACCAGTCTCCCTTGGTCCGTTGTATAATCTCCGAGACTTTCGCCCTGAGAGGATGTGTTACCCTCATTCGACCCTCTGAGCACTTCCGGTTCCGGTTGCTGAGATGTTTCGTCACTAGCGTGTGTGTGAGTCATGACCACTCGTGATGGGCGTGGCTCGTCAACAAAGTGATCAATTTCACGCGATGACATGTCGGTTTCACGCGGTAACTGATCAGCCTCCGGTGTTGACTTGTTCAACATGCTGAGTTCACGACCTTTTAAATCCCAGCCATCGGGTTGACATTTTTTGGTCACCGCAGTCTCCACCACAGAATCCTGTCTCTTTTGTCTGGTTTTAGGGCCAAATACTTTTCTTTTCTCTCCTTTCTTGGTGTCGAGTTGAACTCCAGAATGACAATCCTTCACCCTGCTTCTCAAAACTCTTTTACCTTGACTTTCGTTTGACTTGACTGCGCTTTGCTCTTGAATTTTGCCTTCATCTTCTTGAATTTCTTCTTCGGCCGACTTTATTTGTTTCGCCTTACGTTTTCTTTTACTTTCCTTTTTGTCATTTTTTTGCATTTCTTCATTCACATCTTTGACACCTGGTAACTCGTGGCTTTGTATGTCTTCAGTAGCATCCGTCTTTTCTGAATCCGCCAGCAACTCCTCCTCGCCTTGTAGTTTTATTCCAGCCTCATGTAATTCATTCAAATCATTAACTTCTTCAATCAACGCACTTTTCTGTTCTTCACTGGTAACGTTCTCATTTTCCACAGACCGCTCTCGCAAGGACATCGCCACAAAACCATCTTCGTTAACTTCTAAGTCTTCCTTCGCGTTTTCTAACACTTCTTTGTTTGAATTATCCTCAACACATTTCTCAACTCGAGAAAACTCTTTCAGAGCAACTTCGCTTCGCTTTGTCGAGTTGTTTCCCTCTTCCTTAGAGCAAGTCATGTCTTCTTGAGTGCTACCAGAGCTTGTATCATCATGTTTTCCCAGACTTAGGTTATTCTCCTGTAGTTTTTGCAATCTTCTTGGAGTTATACTGTATTGAAAGGGGACATCATCCTCTTGCAAAACATTCGCTGCACTTTTGTCCGTCTGTGATGTGGTTTCTTCCAGTAGGTGAAGTTCTCCCTTCGTAGATGCCACTGTATGTTGTTTTTCTGCCATCGCTTTAGCTTCGCTCTGTGGTGCAACACCTTCTCGTTGCGAGAACTTCCTCTTTCGTAAAACTTTTCGTTTGTTATCACCTTCCTCGTGAAACATTCCGTTTTCTTCAACTTCATTTTTATCAACCTCCTTGCACGTTTGAACTGTTTCGTGCTTCGCTGTTTTCTTCTTTGTCTCAACATTCTTGCGTTTACCTGCATCTTTTTTATTTTCTTTCACTGTCCCTTTCTTACTCGCTTTACCTTTTGTTTCTATCACTCTTTTCTTTTCTTTTGAAGTTTCACGAGTTTCTCGAAGATCTTCGGTTGCCTCTCGGACATCTTCGCCATCCATTCGGGATCGATCGTGGGCAAATGCCATATCTTGGACTTGTACTCCAGCTTCACATGTTTGAGAATCAACTTGAACCATCGTTGAAGTGTTTTTCACGTCGACTCGCGCTTGGACAGCCTTAGTCTATTGCAAAAACGGTAAACAAAAATAATTAAACTTCTGTTCCTTTTCGCCTATAAAAGAATCAAAAATTTATTGAGAAGGTTCGAGTTTTAAAATAGGCCTACCTTCACCGAAACATTTTTCTTGCTCAGTTCCGTCCTAAGATCTTCTGCCTCTTTGAATATTTTAAAATGCTCGTTCTGCAAATGATTAAACAGAAAAAAAAGAGATTTTAAAACACGAAAGACATTGATGGAACCCAATCAATGGCGGAGCTCTATGATTGGTTTAGGAAATCTTGTGCTTTAAGTTCTAACCAATCAAGACAAAGGTACTGCTGTTTCCTTGGCCAATCAGGAGGTAAATTAAAATTAGTTTTGAGCTGGCTTACAAGGAATTAGTATAAGAAAGCCTAGAAGTCTGTTCACGTTTCTTCTCAAATGCACAGTTTTTGAAACACGGATTATATCAGTTTTATTTTGTTTAACTATAGTACCTCTGACCACAATGAAGCTTTTTTTAACTTTGGGGACAGATCAAAGTTTTTTAGGAGGAGGGGGGGGGGGGAGCGATAAGGGGGTTGGGCAATTACCAGAAATAAATTCCTGCACAACAAAAACCACTGAAAAAAAATTGTGCAATGGGAGACTTGGGAAAAACAAATCGAGCCAGTGCTTTCCAGTGGTGGACACAGACCTTGAATTAAGAGGGTGGGGGGAGGGTGAGATGGGGGGGGGGGGAGAATTGTTTCTGGCTTTTCTTTCCTCTGTGATTCCCTTTTTTTTTACCCAAAATAAGTTGGGGGGAGTGCAGGCCCTCTGGACCCCTCCCCTAGATCTCCTACTGGTTTCTGTTATCTAGGTCCTGTTTTCTGATATTAAATAATTCTTGCACAACCTGTTGTTCAACAAAAAAAATTCATGCAGAACCTAAAGGTGAAAACAATGAGGGTGGTAAAGGGTATTTTCGTGACTCGTGATCGGCCCTTTTTTTCCCCGTGAAATGTGAAATGGCTATTTTTTTCCTCGTGAATTGTGATTTTCATAGTAGCCGTGAAGCGTGATTTTGCAAAATTATTTTCCGTGAAACGAGAAATAAATGTTTAATTCGCCGCGAACCGTGATTTTCATTATGTCTTTGTTTTTCGTGAATTGTGAAAGGACCGTTTTATTTTCCGTGAAACGTGAACTAGATCCCCCCTTTACCACCCTCAACAATTTCATGTCCCAAAAAATTTGCCCACTCCCCCCTTTAAAAAAATAATGGTCTTCCAAATTTTAAAATTATCATTGAAAGACAGAGGGTAGTATTTTTATCAACAAAAAATTGTTGCTAGCTGTCCAAATGATATTCCCTGGAAGTATTTCTTTTCTTTGCAACTTGTAGAAATTTGTTTGAGATAAATCAACTCTCAAATAAGAAAACAAAACTAACAGCCGAAGTTTTGAATGGATGTTACGTGCAAACATTTGTGTTTTGCAACCTGCAGTTTAATCTTTCTCATACAAGACAAGTCACACGGTCACCTGCAGGGTCTTAAGCTCTTCTTGAAGTAAATTCTCTCTTTTGATCGCACTCTCTCTCTGTTGTTCCATTTTCGTTTCCATTTCTGAGTTTAGATTTTCCTCCAGTTCCTTCTTCTCCAACTGGTGGCGGGCTTTTTCATCCTGTTTATGACAATTAGTGAAATACAACTTGAATAATTCTACAACAGGATGAAAGTATCACAATTCATGAATCAATAAATAAAATAAATAAAATAAATAAATAAATAAATAAATAAATATTAAATAAATCACAATATAGAGGAAGCCACATCAGTCCTGGCTGGTTTTCATGCGGGTCCCCTTACCTTGTTCAATTGAAATTTGAATTGTTAGTTTTTGAAGAGGGAGAAAAACCAGAGACTGAGTTCAGTATGTGGAGAAAAAGCCTTGCAACAAGGTGAGAACCAGTAACACACTCAACCCACATAACGCACCATGCCAGAATTGAGCCCAAGCCACATTGGTGGGAGGCGAATGCTGTCTTACCACTGCGTCATTCCAGCTTCCCAATTGAGGAGGGAACAGACCTATGTGAATTGTTGAAAGTGATTGACCCTAATCTAAATCAGCTTACATTTGACAGCTTCCCTTCTTCTGGAAGCCAGAGCACTCAACTAATCATTCAAATTTCAATTGAACAAGGAAGGGGAGTTTTTGGTTGAGGTGTGGGGCCCAAACCTTGAACCCTTACTCTATTTCATAAAGAACTTGGTGATTAACTCACTCCATTACAGACCTGAGCCAAATATTGACACCCCATTTTAGTCCTCTTAAATTACAACACAGCTCTTAAACCATGATAGCTTTTAGGGCCACACATGTTTATATAACCTACACAAGGGGGGTACCTCCTTGGCTTTTATGTCTCAGGTCACTATTTTTGCTTTATCAAGAAGTGATATCATTCTCTTAGTTTATAAGGTTTCTTGTCTGCTAGTGTAAAATGCCCTGCAAGAATGTGAAAACAATCTCATAAAAATTGACAAAAG
Source organism: Platygyra sinensis (assembly GCA_019787425.1). Lineage (NCBI taxonomy): Eukaryota > Metazoa > Cnidaria > Anthozoa > Scleractinia > Merulinidae > Platygyra > Platygyra sinensis. Next base: position 67,298 of record JAHPZR010002231.1, read on the forward strand.
AATTGGTCTCTGCGAGAAAATGATCTATTAGAATCATCGGGCAATCTTTCCTTTTATGCCCCCTGTTCACACTTGGATGTCTGAGCACTGGTGCCTAGGTACTGGCACGAAATAGTGTTGTGTTCAGACATGGTGTACTCCAAAGACCCAAGGCCCATTTAGTGCTCAGATGCAGGCACTGTACCTGAATTCTAGAGTGAGTACTTGGAAAAAAGTTGCGTTCACATTTAGTGCCCAGTGAGAATCATACTTAGCAACCAAGTGTGAGCGTAGCCTTAGGTAAGACACTAAACTCTCAGTGCCCCATTCTGAACAGGTGTAAAAATGGGTACCGGCAAATTTTTAAACAGCTTGGGGGTATCCTTGCTACAGTAACATTGTATGGTCTAACAACCCATTCAGCGACTTTAACTTTTCTATTATCAACTAAAATCTAAAATATCTGATAAAATATTTTACCTGCAGTGAATTTTGAGCGGTCTGAAGCTGGCTTGTAGCGTTCTCTAGTTCGGACGACAAGGATTTTAACTGTTCCTGGAGAGGAAACGAAATGAATCCGATCTTGAATAGAATTTAACTCAGAAGAGCATTTCTCCTCGCCAAAACGTTTTCATGGCACTTCCTGTATAGATAAATAAATGAAAACGACTTTCTGATCCTTCGTCTTTCGACGCTACTTCATACCTGTAGTTTCGAGTCTTTTTCCTTGAGGTTGTTGTTGACTCGAACATTCTTTCGTAGCCGCTCATTTTTCCACAGCAGGTCCAATTCCACCATGGATCTTTTACAGAGCAGCGTATCTTGGTACACCTGTAGTTTAGATTTTTCAAATTCCGCTTCTAAAATGCTCAATTCAGAAGAAAACCAGTTGGTTTCTTTCTCTATCACTTCGACCGCCATCTTTGTCAGTTCGAGCGACTATTCGCGCTTTGTGTTCAAACTTCAACAATCTGATCATTGATTGGTTAAAATCTGGAGAATACTGCACATTGATTGGCTACATTGAGCCATGGTGGGAATTACCGCTATCCACAAAAATAGATAACACAGGCGCGGTTACCGCCGCGGTAAAAACATGGCGACGATTAATTGCAGAGTCACGATTGTTTCCTTTGCATTGCTGTTTATATTTCCCACGAATGCCCTCGATAATGGCTTAGCTCTCACTCCACCAAGTAAGTAGCTAATGGGGCTGGCACTTTATGTTTCATTTATCAATGATTTTTAAATACCATGCAAATAACTTATGATGTACACCCACATACCGAAGGATTTTTTGCGCCGCCCGCATATACGTGCTGATCTTAATAAGTTAATTCGTTTAAACATTTGTAAAAGTTATTTTTAAGCAATATACAATTTATATTGCATGTAGCAACTGCGGTAGATATTTTTGTTATAATAAAATAGTATTCTATTTTATGACTCCAAAAAGAAATTAAAAAAGATCGGGGCTAAATTTAAATGGCTGACGGTCGTTGACAGTACGTGTGTCACCTTACATTTTCCCTGAGTTATAAAATAAACCTTGTCAAAAGCTAATGTAAATTTATTTTTTTTATCAATGCACACTGGATACTCTTACAACTATCATAGAATATTCTGTTAATAAATATTTTTTGGCTATTTTCTTTTTGCATGTGAAGGGATTTTTTTGTTATTGGCATCTATTAACAAGTTTCGATGATTACTTAACGAATCAAACCATAACAAAATTCTCGAACGTGATTGGCTATCAGCAGCCTGATTTGAACATTAATTGGACAGTTGCACACGTCATGCTTGTAATTGGACAGTACACGTCATTGCGTGCTGTTGCGGTGCACTTTGCTGGGTAAACTGCTGGGTTTTTCAGCATTTATAATGACATTTCAAAATCATTCAGCGCTTAATTGATGTTTCGTTCCTTCTTGAATTTTGTCATAGTTTTGATTAATTGGTAACAGGACATCGTGTCGTCCAATTCAGTCTGTAATCATACTTGTGATTAACAAATCGCACTCCTGCTTTGCGGTTGTTCGATTTTGTTAATCGCTCGTATGATTACAGACCGAATTGGACTCCACTCAGTCCTATTACCATTATAAATAAAGAAGCCTAAGCTGTGTATTACACTCTGATAAAACACGATGGTCATTTGAGAACACGAGCCACAGGCAAGTGTTTTCTACATTTGTTGAGTGTTCTCAAATGACCGGAGTGTTTTATCACAGTGTAATACACGACTTAGGCTTCTTCATTTGCTTTAAAATACAGATTTTACACGCACAAAAAAATAAAACACGCTTTTTTATGTTTTACACTCTGATGAAACATGTATTGGGTTTTTGACCAATCAGAATGCGTGTAGGGTCCTATCTATATTTTAAAACAAACTAAACAATAACAAACTTCCCTGGCATTTATGTCAACTCTCCCTTATTATCTGCATGTTTCTTGGATATAAAGCAAATCTTCTGGTCTTCCAGACATATTGTCAAATTGCTCAGATTAGTCTGAAAATACTTAGAGATATGAATTTTTTTTTTTTTTTGGGGGGGGGGTGGGGGTGTGCAGGGATTTATGGTGTTTATTTCATGTAACACAAGAATCATACACCCTATCACGACTTTGGAAGCCGTCTTGATTAGTAGGTGACGTGCATCAGAATGATTAAGTGTCTGTAAGACTAAGGATTGCATTGACCAATTGTGAGGGATGTAG
>JAHPZR010002232.1:0-25000 GCA_019787425.1 Platygyra sinensis
CGGAAAAATATCTGTTCGGAAGACGATTTGAGATCTAGAATTTTCGGAACATTTGTTGTAAAATTACTTACTTGCCTGCCTCTCCTAGGATTTTCGAACATCTAAAAAATGGTAAAATTGCCCATTTTCAACGGATTTTTACCCTAAAAAGGTCACCTAGAATTTTCGGGAGCCTTTTTTCTGGCTGAAATTTTCGAACAGGTAAGGTTTGATCCCTATAATTTTCGGATCACTGGACTTTCAGCTAGGAAATCCGAACAGATGAAAAATTTATAGGGGATAAAAATATGCCCACATTCACCGTTTAAATACTAAAACACGTTTAACAATGCTATGTTTAAGTGGTTTTGAACTATATTCTCGTTGGGTGCCCCTGTAAAAGTGACAGGATATAGAGGGAAAATAGCTGCATATATCCATCTGCGTCTGTAGGACTGATCGATCACGCGTGGACTCGTCTTCACTCTGGTTCTCGATCGCAAAAACACTCGTATTTTATCGTCTTCAGCGATCATCATGTGTTGGTAGGGTAATCCGAAGAATTGAGGAGCAAAATAACATTCAACGTACAGCATTTACATCGAAAAGGAGAAAGAAATTCCAATTTTAACGGATCTTCGATTGCCTCTCCGGAGGTCCGAACAGCATGAGAGATCGTGTAAACTGAAGCATTTTATAAGATTGACCCATGATGCAGTTCGGCGCGTGTCCAACCTCCTCTGGCTTTTTAACTTATCGTGCTTAAATAAAGGTTGTCTGTCTGTCTGTCTGTCTGTCTGGAATGTTTATTGTTTCGCGACCAGTCAGATGCGAGATGAAACCGCAAAAGAAAACCGACAAACCGCAGCAGGTATCAGTCACGACTTGATAAGAAACCTGAACGACCTGGCTTTTTCTTCTACAAGAAATCTTCAATTTTCCCTTTGGATCTCACTAAAAAAGCTATTTTTGACCACAAACCAACACCAGTCTCTTGATTCCGTCTGTTCAAAAACCAAACTACCGCGTAGCCCTAAACGCGAGTGCAAATTGTGAAAATTTACAATTCACATCAATTGGTTACAACTTTAATTGGGACCACTTTGAGATATTAGCAAAAGGTCGTTCTAATACTCACTGCAGGATAAAGGAGACACTACTAATTCAAGAACTCAAACCTACCCTAAACAATAATGTCATCAGCGAAAAGCTTTATCTGTATTAGTTTGCATCTTTTATATGCAATTTTTTTTCTCAGCTTTTGTCATTGCTATTGTTAATTAGTTACTTATCTTAAATTTAAACTTAGTTGCCACTTGCATTATAGGCCTCTTTCACTAAGAGGTCACGTGACCAATGCCTCCCTTAAACAGTGAGTTGTAATCTTGCTGATGCCAAAAATCGACAGAACACATAAAAATTATCTTACACCCGAAATTTGAGAGTAAACGCATTTAAGGGAGATGTTTTATGGTACATTGATTTTTCAACAAATTAGTATGATTTGTATTGGCTGCCATGTTGAAGGGCATACTCTTGCCTTCCAACAATGCGGCCAAAACTACCTTTTGTTTATATCTTGTTAAATGTTTGATAGTTACGTTCAGATGTATTATAAACTTTACCACATCATCTTTTCAACATTTTCTTGAAGTTTAAGTGCTAAGTTTGTGTCAGAAAACGGCAATTCATAATTTAAAAATCAAGTTTTGGTCACGTGACCAGCTATGGACTTTCTCATTTTAAGCAAATGGTGCGGGTTTGAAAAACCAAAAAATCACTATTATTTTGTTTAAGGGATGACCCACTAATATTGTTTCGAAGGCAAAATCATATAACTTTCATTTTCATAAAAACAATGTCACATCACCTCTTAGTGCAAGTGGCCTATTAACGGTCACTTCTGAAGATGCAAGTCGAAAAATACGAAACGTCAAGTAAAGTTCAATAATTTTGTTTTCCAACATGCTTTTTAATGTCATGTTTGTAACTGCAGTTTGTGTACTATTTCCAGAAGTCCTGTTAGCTAAATCTGTGCTATGGGGATGGTTTCATATTGGTCCCAAAGAGATCCAGTTGCAACATTTATAAGGGTTTCCACATAACTGTACACGTCTCAGTACATTTGCTACAATACAGTAGTTTTCAGTAAAATAATATATGATTTAAAGTATAATGCTCCTTTCTTCAGAGCTGTCACTTATTGTTTAAGTAGGCAGGGAAATGAAAGTAGTGAGACAATCTCAGATAATGCAGAGTGTTATGCAGGACTGCCAGTACGTTTTGAGTCATCTGCTGCCTGTATGTAACTTGTTAGTTCAAGGCCCAAAAATAACTTACAATTACTGTTTTTCAAGACACTTTTAAATTTTACTGTGGTTTTGGCGGAGGAGGAGGAGGAGGAGGAGGAGGAGGAGGAGGAGGAGCAGGAGCAGGAGGAGGAGGAGGAGTCGAGGAGCAGGAAGAGGAGGAGGAGGAGGAAAAGGAGGAGGAGGAGGAGGAGGAGATGAAGAACAGTAACAGTAACAGTAACAATAACAATTATAACAACAACAACAATAACAATGATTATAATAACTATAATAATAATAATAATAATAATGATAACAATAATACTAATAATAACAATAATAATAATAATAACTTTATTAAAACTTCACAATAATTACTTACAAGATTAAAATAACAATAATTACTTACAAGATTGAAATAAAGTTAGTTTTTAAAAATTCAAAACTAGAGTTTTAAACATAATAATAATAATAATAACAACAACAACAACAACAACAACAATAACAATAACAATAATAATAATAATAATAATAATAATAATAATAATAATACATTTCTCAAGTCTCTTTTCCCTATGGTGCAAAAACGCTTTACAGGTGACAAATCAAAATTATCATATACAATATTATCAGTAAAAATATTAAATTACTATGATTATTACCATGGTACTCGATAAATTGACCTTGCTCCCAATGTGAATTATTTCATATATACTTCACATCATTTCATTCCTCACGGGTGATATGAACTCAATAAATTGACCTTGCTCCTAATGTGTGGCTTCATAGCTTAGTTGGTCGAGCATCGCACTGGTATCGCAGGGGTCACGGGTTCGAATCCAGTTGAAGCTCTGATTTTTTTTTGATCTTCTTCTTTCCAACTGGTTAAATTTGAAAATTTACCGCGATAATCATTCTTCATTTTCAGCATTGAATGATATTGATCTTGAACGGCACCTTTTCGCAATTAACTTGACCTTCAAAATAAAGAGTAATTGTTACCTGCGTTGGCTCCACAGGTCTTCGGGACTTTAGGACTTTCTGCTCCTCCTTTAATTGACCGCTGTTCTATTGCAGGCTCACCTTATTAGAATGAAGAACAAACATTTTAAATACAATTTGTGATTGTCAATAAATTCGCCGAGAGCTTGTTCTTAATTTTGATTTAGGGTGCAAGGGAATTTTGAAGCCCTATCTTCGCATTGCATATGTTAACAAGAAGTTAAAACAACTTATAACCGCACTTTAAAAATCACGGTTACCCACAAGGTAAAGACGTAAGGGAAGACTAACTTTGTCGCACAATAGATTGTGTGATTATATGAAAACTAAAACATCAAGTGCCTTAGGATATCTTATTATATCAGTAAGTCTTTAACGGTTAACTTAAACTAGCGAGACAATCTCAGATAGTGCAGAGTGTTATGCAGGACTGTAAATACGTTTTGAGTCATCTGCTGCTTGTATGTAACTTGTTAGTTCAAGGCCCAAAAATAACGAACAATTACTGTTTGTCAAGACGGTTTCAAATTTTACTGTGGTGTTTTACGTTGAATTTCGTTCATTTTAAATTCATTGATACGTTGAAATAGCAAACGTGATAATTTTATTTTTTTCAATGTCAACATTTGTAACTTGATACTTTTGTTTTCCTCGCAAAGTTTGTAACATGATACCCTTGTTTTCTCAAAAGATAAAAGAGGAATATATGCTCACTTTTTTCCCGCTGGAGAAAAATGAAATAATGTTATTAACTCATCAAAAAAATAGAAAAGGAATGATTTTGTTTCAATCAAGAGGCAAATTTTCATATCATCCATAAACAGTTACTAATTTCATTATCAAGTAGTCACGTCGTGTCTCGGAATAGCACGTTCTTATTAGGTTGCCACCGTTGGCGTTTCAACTTGACCGATATTACATCTTACATCGGTGAATGAGTCCCCTCAAAGACTGACTTAATTTATTTGCGGTTTCCCTAAGTGCCACAGTGTCTGCAGAAATATTTGAGAAGTTTCTTTTGTCACGTCGTTACTACTTTTAAATTAATGTCGCTAACTCGGAAATGTTTTGGGTGAATACATTGTGAACTTCTTGTTCTCTTTCATTTGGGAAAAATAAGCAAGCGGCTGGGAAGATCCATTCGTTTCCCTCTTTAAAGCTTAGCAAACACAAAATGGTTTGAAAACAGCAAGCGTCAATTTTTACCGAGTTAGGGATGATTCCAAAAGATGCGTTGTCCCAAAAGCGTTTTTTGCACTAAAGGGGAAAAGTGATATTACCTGAAATATAACTGTTATCGCCCGCTAAGTCGAGAGTTTGGTATCGCATGCATAAATCTGAACTTGAGAACGGATTGTATCATGCTGACAGTGCTAGAGCGCATGCGTCTTACATGTTGTGTTCTAACACAAGGAAAAACACCTAACATTCCATGTATAATTGTGTATGAAATCTATCGGTTACCTAACATATAGTTAACACTAATGCTAATAAATCTGCGCATGCGCTTCGAGCAAATTGCTATTGTTCTTAAGAAAATAGTACCACTAGGATAACAAGGTAATATCGGAACCATATATAGTTTTGTGATGTTACTCCCAAAGTGATGTAAGTGTAGCACGTTTTTCGTAGCAATTAAAGGTACCTACCCCACTCCCTCAAAACAAGGCTAATTAATTAATTAAAATTAATTAATTAATTAAACAAACATGAAAGTTTACACCTTATTGCCATAGTTCCATATTGCTTTAGCGCAGTCAACCCCCAAACCATCCCAATAGTGCACTCTGCACTAAAAATGGAAATTAACATGACTTGCGTCACTTTCCAGGAATGACATAATTGCTTTTTATGTCTTTAACACTCGCTTCAAATCAAGCACTTCAATATTACTAAAAGGCAATTTATTTTGTAGTAAATAAAGAGTAGAATATTCATATGATTTTATTTACATTAAAGTTTCACCAGTTTTTGGCGAATAAACATCATAACTTGCGTGCTTCGAGCGCAGTCAACGGTTCTGATTTCATTCTTTGCACAGGGTGTGTTTCACGTGATTTGTAATCGGAGAGTTTTGTTTACCTTGAAGAAAAAGGTCTTTTCATTGACCTTTCAAACGATGATGAAACGCAGTACGCATTTTAAAGTAGTCCTTAATGATCCATGGATTACTGTAGACACAACATCAGGTCATCAACACAACAGGGACCGCGCAGAGGGAGGGGCTAGGGGGCTTTATCCCCCCCCCCCCACTCCCCACTTTTTGCAAGAATAAAAATAAATTAAACAAAAAATAATTTAACAAAAGTAAATGACAAGAGTTACTGGCAAAGACAAACGCGCAGATAAATAGACAGAATGAAGCATTGTAAAATATTTTTTCTCTTCTAACCTAGCAGAGGTAAATGTCTTTTAAATGGCTTCTTTTTCTTGCGGACCTCTCAGGAAAACGTGTTGTTTCGTAATTGGTCAATTTCGATTCAAAGTAATAACTGGGTTTAGTTTATAAGACGATTCTCAAACAAATTTTTCATTAGTTTCAACATTGATTTTTGGAAGATCGTGAAGTTATTGTTTCTCTTGTTATTGTGCGTCCTGGTTTTAGCTCGATCAGCGCGAAGTCCGTCTTTTGATGTCGGGCTTCACGGATCGTCGAGCATTTCAATTGCAAGTTTTTGTTGAACGTGGTCTGTTTATAAAAACATTCTGTCATCGAAAGTACTTAAACCGCAGAATTGTGTATAGCTCTGGTCATCAAGGAACATTCAATCCGGCGGTTATTACGAACAAAGAAGTGCACATGGTACACGGCAACATAAATACGAACGTCGAGACTTCACATACCACTAGTAATGCAAAGAAGAGATCTCTTAAAATTTCTGATTACTTTTCCAAACAAAATGGAAAACCTTCTTTATCCGGTGAGTAAACTCTGCATAATTTTTGCTACTTTTTTCTGAATCTGTTCTATAATTGAATTATTTCCAGTCACTTTATCAGGTGACATAGTTTTTAAAATATTGGTCTTATAATGTTTCATTTACATTCTTTAGAAGAGCCTCTACCCAAAAGAATTTGCGAAACAATCAACTTCACTAGTGAACTAGAAGCCACAATATCTAGTCAAGAGTCGCAGCCTCCTCCAATCCAACGACAAGTTGATCAGCGAAGCTGTAGAGATCAATATAACGGAACCATTCCAACCTTTCAACTTTCCAAAAAAGCATTGTAGCAAATAGAATCGCGCATTTCAATCCAAGTGGCTTTCGGAATTTCCCTGGCTACACTATAATGAGCAAAGCGATTCTGTGTTGTGTTTAATTTGCATGCAACAAAATGCAAAATCAAATCTTCCAGCTGCCAGAAGTAAGGAAGTCTACTTTATTTCTAAAGGGTTTTCAAACTGGAAAAAGGCGTTGGCGCGATTCAAGGAGCATCAAGTGTCTGAATGTCACAAAATAGCCATTGACTATGGAACAGACCTTTCCAGAACTTGCGAAAATGTGTGGAAAATGTCCAGTGAAGCAGCAAAAAAGACAATGGAGTCTAACCGTATATGCTTCATCAAAGTCATTGAATGTTTGCAGTATCTTGCCCGGCAAGGACAGGCCATGCAGGGTGATACCGATGATGAATCAAACTTTATTCAGTTACTTAAACTAAGAGGGAAAGACCAGCCTCTTCTTTTAAAATGGTTAGAGAGGAATGAAGACAGATACACCTCACACGATATTCAAAATGAAATAATTGCCATCATGGCTAATCATGTCATGTGCGACGAGCAGATATCAGTAACAAGGAACAACAACCATCTACATTCGATGGGTTGACAAAGAGTTAGAGGCCCACGAAGATTCCCTCGGGTTTTACAATGTACCTGACATCGGCGCGGAGACTATAGTGTCGGCTATAAAAGATGTGTTATTAAAACTACAGTTATCATCAGTTAATTGTAGGGGACAATGCCATGATGGAGCCAGCAACATGACGGGACATAAACCTGGTGTGGCGAAAAGAATCCAGGACCTCCAACCAAAGGCTTATCCTACTCACTGTCATGGACACCCACTCAGCTTAAGTATAAAGGACACCACGAAAAACTGTAAGTTGTTATCAGATACTATGGACACAGCAAAAGAAATCGTTTCCCCCATAAAGTTTTAGCCAAAACGAGAAAATCTCCTGGGGGAAATAAAAGAAAGCCTAGAAGGCCCTGAATCTGAAGCCAAGGGCATACTTGGCCTTTGCCCCACTAGATGGACAGTACGCGCAAGCTGTCTGCAGCGAATCCTAGACAATTATGCAGCTCTTCTTCAGGAGTGGACAATTTCACTCGATGAGAAACTCCAGTCCGATATACGTGGAAGGATCATTGGAGCTACCCAACCCAGAACGGGAGATGATAAAAGAAGTTATCGGATCCCGTTGAAGCCCTGATTTTTTCAGGCCTCTTCTTTCCAATTGCTGAAATTGGAAATTTACATCGATAATCATTATTCACTTCCATCTACAACCGCAGTTCAAATATGAATTATTTCATATATACTTCATATCGTGTTCCTATTTACCAATTAGATTACGAGCCCGAGTTTTCTTCGAGCAGATAGTCAACGAGACGCAGCCGGGTTTACTATCGCTCGTAGAAAACGAGGGCGAGTAGTCTAATTGTTTTAGTATAAATTTACAATAGTGTCATTGCATAAAAAGAAAACCATGCCAAGTAACGCGAGTGCGTGTTATTAATTCATATTCAGGGTACAAGAGAATTTTGAAGAATCCTTTGAAAATATTCCTGCATTATTACCTATCTTTGCATTGAATATGTTAAAAAGGTTCTGGGCTCTTCTGGATTCTATTAAAATCCATGACTTCTGCCCCTATCCTCCCCTATTTTACTGGTGCTTAGTTTTTTAGTTGTGGATACGCGAAGCATAGAAACGACCAATTGTTAGGGGGCGGAATATGCAAATGTGTCACTCAGTCAGATGTAAACTTTTGGCCAATAACATGGAGAGCCTGGGTACGAGGTTCCTGAAGACCTCTAAAGTTGACAGCGGCCATTTTGTTTCTTGTGTTTCGCTTTCGTTATATGCATAGTAATTTGCCTAGCACTTTTGCTCATACGTAGATGAAAACTGAGAGAGATATGGCTGTGATCATGCATCAGTCACAAATGCGCAGCATTCATTGGTAATTCATCCACAAAAAGAGAAGTAATGGGCGTATTGTAGATATGTGAAGGGGGTTTCAAACTTGAAAGGGTAACCCTTTTTTGGGAAAAAACACCATGCGAAAGGGAAAGTATATTGACCTTCGGGCAAGTCCTCCTTGTGTACACCTTGGTTAGGCCCCTTCTCTTTCCTCCTAAACATAGCTACATGGAGAAAACTTATATAACTGTAAATAAAAACATCCTTTTCACTTTGGGTTCAAATTCAAAAACAAAATATAGAACTTTCTTGGTACACTGAAGATGTAGCTGGGATTTTACGGGAGAGGATCATTTTCAGCCCACCCTGGGAGGGATGCTGAAATCTATTTTAAATGATTCTTATACAGTGCAATATAAGCAGCTAGCTAAAATCATATTGATCATGTTTGGGATATCATTATTTACTTATTTATTTGTCATTTTTTTATTTATTACTTATTATTTATTATTTATTTATTTATTTATTGCTTTATTTATTCAACTTTGCTTATTAACAAATTAGGATACTTGTACATACATTAAATTTTTATTATTAGGCAGGGAGACCACTACAGCCTAGCCAATTACAGTGGATCCCTCAAAATATCAGTGTCCCACTAAAGTTGTGAACAAGAAGTTTAAAAAAAAAAACTTAAAACCGCGCTTTTTTAACTCTTTTGCGCTCACAAAAACATTGCGTAAAATTTAGCAACAACTTTTTGCGAAAACACATTACCCGGAAACAACTGAGATTGCGTGATTCAAAGTTGGCTAAGTGCCTGGGTTGTAAGAGATTTTATTTCATTCTTTTGCAATTCAAAAGATGGTTAGGACTTGTTTCCATATCTCAAACCGCCCTTGGATACCTTGTGATGCGTACACAAAGTAAATACTGATTATAGGCCTAAGCATTGAAAATACTGATTAGGGTTAGGGTTATTGCAAGGGGTTAATGGTTAGCTTCTATATAGCGTTCGGGTTTCTGATATGGTACCGCGCTTTAAAACTCACGGTTACTCACACTGTCCGACTGCGCGTTTGCTATCTTTTTAATCTTTACGCAAACGTTCAGCTCGTGAAACGTGATATAGTTACCGCCGTCATCTACTGTTACATAACAACCGACTTTAACTACGCGAAACGTGAATCTTGCCTTTCAGCATATGGAGGTGTTATGTTACAAAGGGTTTGTACTTTACTTTACTTAATAATTTTACAGCAGATAAATACATATACATACAAACATATAAATAAATAGCTGCTGGAAGACCTAGCAACAGGAATGAACTTCCCTAGTGATAAAGGCCACCAGAAACAATTTATGTAAAACAAGCACATGAATAAAATATACTTAATGACAGGCAGTATTATAAGACGAATATTTAACAATTATCCTGCGAAATAGCGGGGAATATCGTCTGATACTTAGCCGACGAGGCCGTAGGCCGAGTCGGCTAAAATCAGACGATATTCCGCGAGGTTGAGCAGGATAATTGTTTTATTATTCAACAAATTGATAACAAAACTGATTTCCAAGCTCGTAACATTTTTAAACCTTTCTGTCGACATTTTTTCACTTCACTTTTTCTTCCCACGTACGAAGCTACGTATATCGCTGGATATCTGTTATCTACGGATGACAGATATCGAGAGCATCATGACCATATTTGGATAGTGTTACAATTTGTTGAATAATAAAGTAAAATATTATGTGCTACAAAAATAATGCTGACTGAAATTAAATAACAATTACATTAAATCTCTGCTATCAGTAGCAAAACAGTAGAGTCTTGGGTCTTTTTTGAACATTGATTTGTGATTCCCTCTTCCTAATAGATATACAGGTAAATTATTCCAAAGACGAGCAATTCTAGGAAAAAAAAGACGACCTAAATAATTCTGTTCTTGCATAGTTAGTTTTAAAAGTTAGTTCAGCGTTCCGCAAAATATCGGGTTCATGCTCAGAATTACAAAACTGCAGATAGTTAACAATTATCCTGCGAAATTGCGCCGAATATCGTCTGATACTTAGCCGACGAGGCCGTAGGTCGAGTCGGCTAAAATCAGACGATATTCCGCGAGATTGAGCAGGATAATTGTTTCATTATTCAACAAATTGATAACAAAATTGATTTCCAAGCTCGTAACATTTTTAAACCTTACTTTCTGTCGACATTTTTTCACTTCACTTTTTTTCCCACGTACGAAGCTACGTATATCGCCGGATATCTGTTACCTACGGATGACAGATATCGAGAGCATCTTGACCATATTTGGATATTGTTACAATTTGTTGAATAATAATTAGAGATATCGAGGCCATAATAATTATGCATTCATTTGGTTGAAAAAAATGAAGAGTAAATAGATTCGTCTGGAAGATAGCTACATTAGACCAGTCTTATTCAAACGTTCTTTGTAAGAAATCCTATTCCCAACTATGAGCTTAGTCGCCCGACGTTGTACAGCCTCTGCCATATCGCTTAAATAAGCCTGATGAGTAGACCACACTTGAGAGGTCTAACGAGGTGAACATACAGCTTTTTAATAATATCAGCAATGACACACGACAAACGTCAATAGACATTTTAGCCTAAATTTTAGTAAATTTTCAGTGTAATAAAAGTAACTGACCTCAATGCCTTGTTGTCTTTTTTATAGTGATCTTGCGTTTCAGCGCGATCCGAAACCTTTTAAGCGATTTATTGCTTTTTGAGTTTCCTCTCATAAGAAGAGTAAAAGCTACATACTCGGTTTTAAAGTCACTCCCTCTCGAAGCGAAAAGACACTTAAAGCATGCCAGCCGCCCCAATTCCTACACAGAATCATAGTACAGGGTTAAGCGCTCCGTTCCAGTAAAATTCCAAACCAAAATAATCTCCACAGCGCACACTACAAAGCTCTGGATTTTTAGTGTATTGACGGGTCAACAGATCGTAAGTTGCGTGATCGATTCCACAGCGAAAGTGAACAGTACAAGTTGCGTGTTTCAATGATTATATTCTTTGCACAGCGTGTTGTAATCCGAGAGGTTTGTTTACGTCTAAGGAAAAAATACCTTGACCTTTGAAACGAATATAAATTTACATATGTTAAAAGGGTTTTTGGCGAGCGCTAAGGCTAAGTTTTAACTTTTTTTTCCCCAGAAAATTCCACCATTGCTTCTGGCGAAGTAAACACGATCTTACATTTATCACCGTCAGCGTATTCCATGGCCAGACGCAATAACTTTTTAGCGCATTGAATATTCCCTTCGAAAGTGAACAGAAACAAAAATTCCAGATTACAAAATCTTCTGTTTTGCACGCAAAACGAAAATACAGCTTAACTCTGGATAATTTCAGCCTTAGTAGCCAGCGACTGGTCCTTAGTGTCATTCTTTATCCTTGCAAATGTCCTGATGTGAATCTCCAACGGATTTCTGCCCAAGTTTGACCAAATAAACGTTATTCCCGTCGGCGGCCATTTTTGTCGAAACAGTTAACTTGACAAAACCCTCCAGCGGGGGGATATGACGAAAAGACCTGAGAAATGGCCTGTGATTGGCTAATAATGACATCTTCCGCGGAGGTTTGGATATAGTCACCGACAAAACTAAAAAACAAGAAGTTCAAAAAAACTTTTAACCGCGCTCTTTTAACTCTTTTGCACTCACAAAAACATTATGTAATATTTAGCAACAACGTTTTGCGAGAAAACATTACCCGGAAACAACTGAGATTGCGTGATTCAAAGTTGGCTAAGTGCCTGGGTTGTAAGAGATTTTATTTCACATTCTTTGCATAGCGTGGTTGCGTGTTTGTAATCGGAGACTTTTGTTTACCAGCTCGAAGGAGAAAAGGTCTCATAATTGACCTTTCAAACGAATATACATTTGCATATGTTCAAAGGGTTTTGACTAGCGCCAAGGTCTTATGTTTTCCCCAGAAAACTCCACCATTGCTTCTGGCGAAGTAAACACGATCTTATTTATCACCGTAAGGGCATTGCAGTAAACACGATCTTATTTATCACCGTAAGGGCATTGCAGTAAACACGATCTTAATTATCACCGTCAGCGCATTGAATATTCCCTCCGAAAGTGAACAGAAACAAAAATTTCAGATTACAAAATCACCTCCTGTTTTGCACAGACACGAAAATACAGCTTAACTCTGGATAATTTCTGTCTTAGTAGCCAGTAACTGGTCCTAAGTTACATTCTTTATCCTTGCAAATGCCTTGACGTGCATCTCCGAGGGATTTTGGCCCAATTTTGACCAAATAAACATTCCTCCCCAACTAACCGCAAGTTTATTTAATTCGCTAACTAGACAAAACTGTCCTGAAGGGAGGTATGACGAAAAGAGCTGAGAAATGGCCTGTAATTGGCTGATGATGACATCAT
This sequence comes from Platygyra sinensis, assembly GCA_019787425.1. Classification (NCBI taxonomy): domain Eukaryota; kingdom Metazoa; phylum Cnidaria; class Anthozoa; order Scleractinia; family Merulinidae; genus Platygyra; species Platygyra sinensis. Next base: position 12,851 of record JAHPZR010002232.1, read on the forward strand.
CCGCGGAGGTTTGGGATTTGCAACCGACAAAACTTAAAAAAAACCGAAGGCAGAATACGACCCACCCAGCCTACAGCTGCGCGGTTAAAAAAAAAATAAACAGAAGGCAAAGCAAGAAACCACCCAGCCTACGGCTGCGCGGTTTAAAAAGTACTCTTGGCATACTCAAACTGATTGTCTTGAAATAAATTATGAATGTCAAAACCATGTGACATACTTTCTGTATAATTGCAATGTAGCATTTTAATTTCATAATGCAACACTCAAAAGCACCACAACCAAATTACCTTAACCCAAAATGCACTGCCGACTAACTAACATTATACATATTATAACCAACAACTCTGACTCAGTGTCAATTTGGGACTGGTGATTTTGGTGCACTCTTCTTATTTAATGGCTTCCTTATGCGACAGACGTCTGATACTACATGTGCCTGTAAGTCAATATAATAATAATTATTATTCAAATTTCATACACTGTACGAATTGCGATTTTCTGATTGGTTGATTTGTGCCACGTGACACTGGGTTATGACGAAACAACCGCCTTGACGTCATTATCGTGGTGTAATAGCCGTGGTGTAAATTCATGACACCACTGTCATTACACCATGGCTTCGGCTGACTCAAAGTTTGACGATTTTTGTTTGCATTGTATTCAATTTGAATAATAAAAACTGTTAACGCACTCATTGCTCGTGAATTATCGGGGTTTACCTGCACTCGTTCACTAACAATGAACTCGAAATTTTCAATACCGCACGAGGCGACCTCGTGCAGTATTGAAATTTCTCGTTCATTGTTAGTGAACTCGTGCAGGTAAATCCCGATAATTCACCTGCTGAGTGCGTTAACCTGTAATTATTTTCCATTGCAATCAAATTTAATTAATATATTCCATTTTAAAACTTATAAGCAGTCTGTGTAAAGAGCTTGTAATTTGATTTTTGTTTACTTGCCTAGTCACACTGCGCATATACTACTGGAATGTGCTATCAGAAAGGCTTTTAAAAAAGTTATTTCAAAGATTATCAATTACAAACTAATTATAGATGGAGTAACATTTCAGACCATTTAACATTTCAAACCTTTTAACCTTGATGTAGCTTCTTTACGACAGCAAAAAAAAGTCAAAAGTTTAAAGTAATTACACCCTTCTGCTATTTAAATTTCAGAAGGATCTTCTATGAATTTCCATACGAGTTTATTTAGGCAATTATGATTGATAGCTATAATTTTGTAAGTTTGTAGGATCTTCTCAATGGTCTCATAAGTGTCCTCAATATGAGATGTAGAGGTTTTCCACGGCAGCCATGTTGCATGGCAAGAACAATGAAAATGTTTTGCATTAGAAAGAGCATTTTCCCCACAGGAAAAAGAAGCTATTGTTCCTGCCATGCAACATAGCTGCTGTGCAAAACCTATATAGCTACTGTAGTAACAGGTGTCCGGTTTCTGCTCGTCTCGTCAGTTTCATTAGGTCGATTCATGTTTCCTCTAACACAGTCGGCAGTTTGTTTCATCAGATAAGCTGTCCAGTGCCACATCTTATCGAAGTTGTCGAATCAAGGTGTTAATGGCAGTTTTGCACGGCAGCCATGTTGCATGGCAGGAACAACAGATTAACTTTTCCCTATAGGAAAAAACGCCCTCTCTAATGCAAAACATTTCATTGTTCCTGTGTCATGTTTGTACAGGCGATCGTAAATGTATCAAGTCCCATCCCGTCTGTTTTAGTGAAACCCAGTCTTGAATGCTCAATGGCGGATGAAAGTTTACAATTAGACAATTAAATACCTTCACTAACTGATGAAACAAAATGCAGTATTTACCTGTTGAAAGCAATGGCATGGCAATGACCTTGCTATGTGTTTCAATCTACAGAAGAAAGAACATGGAATACGTTTTCTTAAACTTCACCAAACACTGTCAACCAAGATCCATTATTATTCATTCAAAACATCTCCCCATTTCTAATTGGTTAAAAACCACGCACATAATTCACCAAACCAGCTGCTGTTGACCAAATTTAGAAAGAATTTTGTCATATTCAATCGCTGATGTCAGAAGAGCAGCCCGCTGGAGATTATTGAACCGATTATGTCAAAATGACGTCAAAAGTGAAGCCTGCTGCAGATTATTGAACCGTTCACAAGGTTGTGTTTCGTGAGCAGAAAAACAAAGAGCTCATTTTTTCCTTTAAGAGTATGAAAATGTTTTGAATAAATAACAAAGCAATTACTAGATTTTGCTGCAGATCTAGGAGGGTGTTATCCACTGAGGCCTTCGGCCTCGGTGAATAACACCCTCTTTGATCGGCACAATTTTTATATCCTCCTCAGCTTCATTCATTGAAATGATGTCATTTATCAGTATTGTCGTAGCACCCAACCTTGTTAAATAACTTAAAGAAAGTTTAATAATTATGATCTCTACCTTGCTTTCCTTTGAGGCCAGAAACCATTTGTCTAGTCCAGAAACCTTGATAGTTTCAGCTTCAAGGCTTTTTTCGCAAACAATCATGTTCGTTGTTTGCGAAAAATCAACCTTGTGGAGATGCAGACATTCTTCATGAAGGCAACAAACTGATTTGTGCTTAGGGCATTGGCAACCGGTGCAGGCAACACACCACTCAAATTCTAAGTTGCATAACCAGGGTAGTTCCAGTGACAAGCCTACCAGGGTATCATCAAGAAAGGCACGGACATCCCAGGGTTCTAGATCCTCTGATGAAGAGTGCAAGGGCCCTAAGGCTGGACTTATTTCCGTCAAAACGACCTTGATCGATCTTTTTCTGCAAATGAGGACCAGACTATAGAAGGGTTGTTTCCCAATGAAAAACCTAGCTCCAGAGTCATGAAGTCGAGGCTCTATAGGGAAACCATGCTTGGAACACCACGCAATGCATCTTGTCAAAAGCTGGGGAAAGAGCCCACGAGGGACAAACCTTTCAGTGAAGTTGACGTACAGCGAACAAGGATCACAGTCAGAGGGCTTCATCTCACACAGCTCTGCAGGAGGTGATGTAAGTTGGGCTGGTACAAAATATCTTCGTTTCTCAGTAGTTGAATATTTGGCGATCAGTCCATAGTGCTCCATAAGGGACAGAATATCCTCCTTATCTAGGCCCTCTTTAATATGCTCAACAAACATGTGATCGATAAGTTCCATTCTAAGGATGCCACGGTTCTGGAGTTCAAGCCAGTAGCTGACAAGCCAAGGATCCTATGAAAGAAATTATTACAGTACGAATATATAACAGTTTGCTGAATTCTACTGATATGCTTTCAAAATGTATTCTCTCAGTATTTGGATGGGGACTCACCAACGTCAACGGAATGGCTTATTGGAAAAAAGGAGCAGCCAAGACTACCAGAGAGATCCATATACAAGTTATATAACAATTCCAGTGTTATGTTCTTTCGAAGGTTCTCGAGAACCTTATTAACAAAAGTAAAAGCTAAGTTTTTGGATAAATATTATGTGTTATCGTTATCATCATCATCATTGTCATTATCATTATCATCATCATTATCATCATCATTATCATCATCATCATCATCATCATTCTCATTATTATTATTATCTTCAAGCAAGGAACCAAAATATATAACAGTATTGAAATTCGAGTTATAGTTAAAGAGCTACCCTGGAAACATGATTTCTAATCACTCAAAAGAAGAATCAAGCTCCAGGCATGGCCACACACAACAAGTGCTGTGGCACGTAAGTACAAGTAATATTTAGATTTAGCCAAGTCTAACAGTAGAGCTCCCATAAAATAGGCTAAAACACTAATAATTTTAATACTCAACACAATAACATTACACAAACAAAACACTTCACACAGAACTGCTTTGTTGCTGATGATCATTGGCCTGGTAATTCTGCCTGTGTAATAAAGGAACGGAAATCTCACCGATGATCATCGGCGAGGTAATTAAGGTGGCTCGATCGGATTTTTGAGTAACAATACTGTTCAACTTTGAACGACTAGAACAGTACCATAATCAATCCAACAGAGAACATTTCACCAGGATCTGAGTTACCATAGCAACGAAATGACACCATACCTCATTTCACACAAGACTGAATAATATGCCATCAAGAATAATTTTCGAAATACAACATCGGGGTCTTGGAATTCACATAGCTGTCTTAAGGACATCAAAAACTAATAGCGTTTTTGAGAAAATTACGAGTGAAGTCTCAAGGTGTCAAAAGTAAACGAAAACCAAAAAAATTAGATGTCATTGAAAACTATGTTCGCAGGACTCGACTAAATGGAATTTTAGTCATATATGAATCATACAACATCTAATTATTTCGAGTGAAGATCTTAGCTAAATCACCCAGTTAGATTCTCAGAACTAGTGAGACGATCCCAGATAGTACAGAGTGTTATGCTGGACTGTAAGTATATTTTGAGTCATCAGCTGCCTGTATGTAACTTGTTAGTTCAAGGCCCAAAAATAACTTACAATTAGTGTTTGACAAGAAGGTTTTAAATTTTACTGAGGTGTTTTAAGTTGATTTTCGTTTATTTTTAATTCATTGATACGTTGAACTAGCAAACGTGATAATTTTATTTTTTCAACGCCAACATTTGTAACTTGATACTTTTGTTTTCCTCGCAAAGTTTGTAACATGATACCCTTGTTTTCCCAAAAACATACAAAGGAAAATATGCTGGTTCTTTTCCTGTTGGAGAAAAATGAACTAATGTTATTAACTTATGAAAAAAATGGAAGAGGAATTATTTTGTTTCATTCAAAAGGCAAATTGTCATATCATCCATGAACAGTTACCAATTAAATTATCAAATAGTCACGTCGTGTCTCGGAATAGCACGTTCTTATTAGGTTGCCACCGTTGGTACCGTGTTAACAATAGACTAGTTCAAAATACACAATGATATCGATTGAGACAACCGAGAAGCGTTTTAATTTTACCGATATTATTTATATCTTACATCGGCGAATGAGTTCCCTCAAAGACTGACTAAATTTATTTCCGGTTTCCGTAAGTGCCACAGTGTCTGCAGCAATATTTGAGAAGTTTCTTTAGTCACGACATTACTACCGGGTACTTTTAATGTCGCTAACTCGGAAATGTTTAGGGTGAATACATTTGTGAACTTCTTGTTCTCTTTCATGGGGGGAGAAAATAAACAGGCGGCTGAGGAGATCCCTCTTTAAAGCTCAGCAAACACGAAATAGTTTGAAAATAGCACACGACATTTTTTAACCGAGCTAGGGATGATTCCAAACGATACGCTGTCAGAAAAGCGTTCTTTGCACTAAAAAGGAAAACTGACATTACCTGAAATATAACTGCTATCGCCCGTTAAGAGGAGTATGGTATCGCACGCATGGACTCTATACTCGAGAACCGATTGTATCATGCTGACAGTGCTAGAGCGCATGCGTCTTACATGTTGTGTTCTACCACAAGGAAAAGCACTTAACGTTTAAGTGTAATAATGTATGAAATGTATCGTTACCTAACATATAGTTAACACTAATGCTAATCAATATGCGCATGCGCTTCGAGCAAATTGCTTTTGTTCTCAAGAGTGGAATAGTACCACAAGGATAACAAGGGAATATTGGAACCATATATAGTTTTCTGATGTTACGAAAGAAGTAATGTAAGTATGGTACGTTTTATGTAGCAATAAAAGGTACCGAAGCTAATTAATTAATTGAAACTAATTAATTAAACAAACATTAAAGTTTACACCTTATTGCCTTATGGCCTTACGGCCATAGTGCGTTAGCAGCGTCAACCCCCAAACCATTCCAATAGTGCACTCTGCACTAAAAACTGGCTTAAAAATAAACTGATATGAAATTTTATTCTAATTTTTTTTCGAATCCATAAGTATTAAATTGTCGGCAATTAAAGTACACTCACTGAATTTCTTTTAAACTTGGCTCTCAAAAAGATCAATCAATACTTAATTGAACCACATATCACACATCAATTCACATCATTAAATTACAATGCTCATATTATTACAATGAAACGGATAAATAATTACAACTTTTTTAAATAATAATAAATGACCATAATGCCTAATGAAAACGAGGCTAGACAGTTCCTACAAGATCTGAACCAGATCCACCCTTCTTTGAAATTTACAATGGAACTTGAGAACAATGGCGTGCTACCATTCCTTGGCATACAATTAATTACTAAATCACCTAAAATCGAAACAAAGCCCACCAGTACTGGCCTCCTTCTCCATTACGAAAGTCATGTTGACGCGAGATACAAAAGCAGTCTAGTAACCACCATGTTACAACGTGCTTGGCGTATCTCGTCTTCATGGCAACACTTCACCGAGAAGTGTGAACGACTGCAAATTATGTTTTGTAAGTTGAAATACCCTGAACATATAGTCAAGACAACAATCCGACGTTTCACCAACTCAAGAATTACAGCGCAACAACATCCGCAATCAACCAATGATGAGAATTTGGTGAGGGTTGTCCTACCATTCAAAGACCAACGCTCCGCTGATATCGTCAGAAATCGGCTTATAGACCTTCCTCGCAAGACGTCTGTTACGATCCAACCCGTTTTTGCGAGCCAGAAAATCAATGACCTACTAAAGATCCGTGAAAAGAAACCGTCCATCGTTAAACAACGCGTTGTTTATGTGACCTGTGTGATACAGGTTATTACTTTGGTTATACAATGAGACACCTCCATGAGCGGGTTGAAGAACATAAACACAAGCAATCTTCCATTTGTAAACATTACAGGTCAAAACATGGAACTATCCCATGGGATCTGACTGAGAACATCACAGTCTTGAGAAAATGCAAGAGCAAATTTGAATGCCTTTTGTATGAAATGCTATTCATACAAAAGGAAAAACCACCTTTAAACTTTCAAAGTGATTCCCTAAGGGCGAAACTGTTCATGTAAATTAACATATTGTATATCCGATCCTTTAAATTTCAACATTGAATTTTTCCTGTCACTTGATAATGAGGACAAGATGTCCTCGAAACGTCGTGTAATTAACTTAGTACCTCTTCCCTTTTTGTTAAGTTCTATATCTAAATCGTTATTAATAAGTGGATAATAGATAAAAAATATTATACATATATGTATGCAAAAGTTAATGTTAAAAAACCTATAGGTTATAAGCTAAAAGCTAATTTAAATTAATGAGTTTTTATCCGTGCCATAAAGGTTTTGTTTTTCCCAAATCTCACAACTTGTCTTGAGGGGCGTTCCACAAGGTCGCCGCGGCTGCAAAGAAAGCCCCGTCTCCTGTTGTCTTCTCGGTCTTGTTGGGCAGATCGAGCAGTAAGTGTTTTGTATTTGATCGCAGGTGATAATTTGACTGACTGACTGATGAATATATGTGGCAACACTACCATGTAAAGCTTTGAATGTGCATACAACCAATTTAAACATCATACGGTATTTAACTGGTAGCCAGTGCAAGTCTTTCATAACAGGGGAAAAAACGTGTGGTATTGGAGATAAGCATTCTGGCAGCATTTTGAACCCACTGGTTGGTAAGCTGTACAGCAGACTGTTACAGGTTACTGATTCCTAGTAGTGCAATTACTAGCGCTAAGATTAGTGTTTGTGCACTCTTGTACGAAAGGTACTTTCTTATGCGTCTAATTTTGTATCATGAACCAAAAGGTTAGACTACATGTTTTTGCAATGTGGACATTAAAATTCAGCTGCAAGTCAAACCAAACTCAAAGATCTTGCTCCTTGTTTACACTAGCAACACTAATAGCACCAACAGTCAGAGTATCTAGGTTGTTTGTTATCATTAACTTTCAGTTTGTCAGCTTGCATCCACACCCTTATGGCGCGAATACACTGTTCCAGGGTATGCACTGCCTCTGCTTCACTGAGAGAGTTGCCTGGGTTGAAGGAAAGATAAAGCTGAGTATCGTCTGCGAATGCGTGTGCGTTGGGCAAGTACAGCTTGATAATCTTGAACAGCTTGCTGGAATAGACACTGATGAGTAGAGGCCCCGAGGCACAAACCCTAAGGAACATCAAATGGCAAGGGATAACAATCCGATCTCTCTCCATTTACCATCACGCGCTAGCTATGTTCTGACAGATACAATGAGAACCATGCGAGAGTAGCGTCCATGATGTCATATGAGGTCTCGAGTCGACGTAGCAGTATGGCATGGTCGACAGTGTAAAGTGCTGTACTCAGATTGAGCAAGACAAGAATTGACACGTGGTGCTTATTCATGTTGGACAAATATCATTTACAACTCTCAGTAGCGCTGTTTCCGTGCTGCGCCCTTTCCTATAGGCGGACTGTAGCACAGGAAACAGTTTGTTGTCAGTCACCCGACTATACACTTGGTCGAAGACAGCCCTCTCAGTAATTTTTGAGACAAACTGAAGGTTGCTAATAGGTCGTAAGTTTTTATATGTCACGTCCTTGGTACCTTTTTTCAGGAGCGGGTTGACAATCGCTTGTTTCCATTCAGTGGTAAAGTGCATAGTAGTTAGTGTTGTATCACCGGACTAACTTTGTGATGACATATCGCGTATCAAACTTTGCCTATTGTTATGGTGAGGATTTTGAAAGACAATGAAGCTTTTGTTATCTGTCCGTGGGGGACTTTTCTGTTCGGTGACGCGAACTTAGACTCGGGTTAAGTCGGATCCAGTCGGCAAATTTTCAATGATGACAATTTGGTTCCCCACGGGAGCCTACTAGGGAAAACACAGACAGACTAACAGTGGGTGAGTGCGTAAATGTCGGTAGGTTTTCGTTGATTTACAATTTCAGTGATTTACGTAGGTTGATTCACACGACACGATTCGAGTTGGTGGAATACCGATTTCTAGAACCCTCAATTTTTCGAACCAATTTTCGTTTCCCTTAGAGGTTCGCATGCGATATAGTCCTACCGTGTATCAAATGTTACACTCCATTACACAGTAAGTAAATAAAATATGCATGAAATCTACAACGTATTTTATCAATAGAAGTAATTTATTTCAGTCATGTTATTGCGAGAAAGCGTTCTTGGAAAGCTGGGAACGATCAGTTTTTCCATTCGCGTTACAATTTGTTTTGTTTTAACGCTGTTTTAATTACCGCCCAAGCGACTCCGTTTTAATAAAAAATGATCATGGAAATGCCCTCTTTATGAAAAGAAAAGAAAAATACCGCGTACGTGTCTTTATTCAACCACTGACGCAAGGACTGTAAAAGAAACAACATTGTTGTTGTGAAGCCCTGGGAACAAAGAAGTGTGATCTCACACTTTTTTTACGTTTCTGTGATGCCGCTTTTTGGAAGATAGTTTGAAAGAACATATTTATCCTTCGTTCCGCGCGCAAAGTGACAAATTACAACGCGAAACAAGACGTGCTCATCAAGTTAAGAAAAATACTTTTACCTTCAAATTACGAAAACCACTAAATCACAAACAAAGAGTTTTAGCCTTACACTGTGCAATTTTAAAGGCTTCTTTAAAATGAGAGTGCTATTAACTACTGGCTCTTAGGCTTTTTCTCATTAAACGTCAACCAACAACTACTAAATGCAAATATTGCAATTCCGCTAAACACTCCACGCAGTTTTGTTTTATGGATTATCAACCATCAATTCACGATCGTTGACGAAAATTTCAAAATTTTAAAACCGCGCGTGCCGCATAGACGGTTTTAAATCACCACCCGCCCGCCCCTTATAGCGACCACAACTTTCAAGTTATCATTCTACCCGCAACGTAAACTAGTAATTTTTAGGCATTTTTAAGCTTGCTCTTTACAATTGCATGCTTAAAGCGTCTTTAAAAGTCGCCGTCATTAACCTATTGTCTCTTTGGTTTTGCCTTATAAACCGTCAACTACATGTATCCGCATGCGCTATTTTCAAAAAAAGCCATTCATCGCAAAGAAATGATCTTTGTCTTTTGTTTGCTAAGTAAACGGGGCGGGCAATAAACTAATTGAGGTGACTTCAACGAATTCGTTCCTACTTTTTCGCTTAAAATTTTGTGGTGAGAGAAATTTTACGAAAACTATGTTTGCCGTAAAATCTTTGGCTCTGTGGTCTTTACGCGAGCGAAATAAAAGTCCCACTATTTAAAACTAGGCCATTGTTTTCTTAGTTCGTGCTTTTCTGTTTGTGGTCAGTACACATCAACAACACAATAGAAACTTCATTTGCCACTATTTCGCGCGCACTCGTTCATGAATAAATTATGTTGGTAAGTATAAAGGCAAGTGAGAACCCCACGCCAATCACTGTGACAACTCACTGTCGAGAAAATGGGCAAGTTTTACGAAGTTTCCAAAGTGCTGGACAAACGCACAGATACTCGCGGCCGCGTTCAATTTCTTGTTCGCTGGCGTGGTTACGGGAAGAAGTATGACACCTGGGTAGATGAGGCAGACACCAACGAACGTCTCAGACAAGTTTTCCGAATGCGTCAACAAGGATCGCAAGGCCTGCTACAGACCTTATCAGTGCTGATCGCGGGAAAGCTGAACATGAAGAAGCCTCCCAAAACGAATATCGTAAGACGTGTCTCCGTCTCCATGCCAATGGACGCCGAAACCTTTAGAAGCCTGTTCGATAGACTACCCTCGGCACCAAATCTCTTGCAAGTTGACGGGAACGTCAAATTTTCTGTGCCCTTCGTCGAGCTTGACAATATAATGCCTACTGGGTGGTCATTGAACACTTTTAAAACCTCTACAACTTGTCGTGTTCAGCCCGGCAAGCCTGTCGAGATTGCTCTCTTAGAGAGCAAAAAGTGTTCTATGATCACTCACGGTGTTCGCGTTGTCAAGGCGGCGATGGAGCTCCTGTTGCTTGCAAGGAGGTGGTAGGATCGGTGGTCTATGGGTCATCCTTCTTGAGGGTTTCATTCTACCGAGAGAGGAAGAAGCAAGTCCAGACGAAGCCTGTGGAGAGGACAAGATTGTCTTGGGCGAAACCCAGAAATGTTTAGGCATTTCTGCCTAACAAAGCAAACAAAACGGCTCCTTTAGGAGCCACCACAAAGTACGAAAGCAATGACCAACTCATGACCACCCCATGACCACGACCTCCCACCTCATGGTCTATGAAATAACATCCCCAATTAAAGAGACGTTAACTAGCTCGACGACATTTTTTTTAAAAAAGCCTTTTATCAGAAGTTTAAAATCGAAAATTATAATTTACCCCAAATTGATCTTTGTTCTGATACAAAATTATAAATGCGTAAAAAATAATTGAATTAAGAGTATGGCCAAGTAATGTGATACTGATTAGAGTCAGACTTCCGGTGTGCTGCTTGACCCTTTGCTCTTTAGACCGCCATGGAGCTAAACGAAGCATGGTAAGTTATAAGTACTTATGGTTACTTGTATACCGGCTTTATTCTCGTCAGATCGATGATATCCGCGCTGCTGCGTGCCAAAAGTCGTTCACAAGAACAGAACGTATTTAGAATTGGCACTCTCTAGGATGAAATGTGCTGTACTATTCATTAAACGGTTTATTCTAGATTTTATGTCGGAAATAAATCCCTGTGCGTAATGTCGACTGACCCTGCCAGTTCAAGCGTTTTTAGCATCTCTGTTTTTCCTGTCGTCTCAAGATTGGTTCAGTCCTGGAATTGTTCAAGCTGGTATCAATACACCATTTTTATTTGTTTATTTATCTTTTTTCATCAGCGATGTAACGAAATGTGGCGGAGGCTCGGTCAGCGAGCATGGTACGTAACTATATCTGCAATAAGCAACTGTAAAACAAACAAATCATAGGAAGTACTACAGTCAAACCTCTATCAAACGGCCCTCTACTTAGCGATCACCCTCTATTAAATGGGCACTTATCAAGTTCCCAAAAAGTGGTCCCCGGATTTACTGTAAATTTGACCTCTATTAAGCGGTCACGTATTCAATTACAATGCGATATCAGTCACGATATTTTGACACAATGATACGCGAACCATGTCCACTTCCTTCAACAGCTCATAAAAAGAACTCACTCGTTTGACTTGGTCGGGTAAATAGAAATTTTGTGGCTATAAAACTTAATTTCCCAATAACATTGATTTCTTATATGTATTTCTTCTAAATTCACAGAAATAAACAGAAAACGAAAATTATCAGACTCATCAGGTACAAAATAGTT